>PVLD010023382.1:0-27485 GCA_004027595.1 Dinomys branickii | reverse complement strand
CAAGTTCTGAAATTCTTTCTTCGGTTTCATTTAAATGGTTTTTCATGCTTTCAGTGTTAGTTTTCAAAACCTGGCATTCTCTTTGGACCTGTTTCATTATTGGTAATTCATTCTTAAATTGCTCTTGTAACGTTTCCATTTGTTTCCTATTTTCTTCTAGTATTTTGTCTATTTCTTGTCTGTGTGAATGGAACATTTCATGGCAATCTTTCTGTTTCAGCCTCACAAGTGCTGGAATTACTGACATGGACCACGATACCTCACTGCAAATCTTTTCAACTCTTCTTCTTGCAAATCAATTCCAAAAGCTTCTGAATAGTAGCTAAGTTACAACCAGCACTCACAGTAACAACTCCACTTCTCTTAGACCAGTTTTCTGTGTTAGTTAGCTTTTCCATCACTGGACACAGTACCCAGCACCCACCATTTAAAAGTGGGGATGTTTAATTTGGCTTACAGTTCTGTCCACAACTGGCTGGCTCCAAGGCAGGAACAGCACGGTGGGAGGGCATGGTGGAGGAAATCTGCACACTTGATGGCAGCCGAGAAAAGGGTGGAAGCTGGGACAAGAAGACAAGCTTCCAGTCACACCTCCAGTGACCCTCCGCCCAGGGCCCACATCCAAGCACATGAAACTTTTGGAGACCATTTTACTTGTTTATTTATATTTCATGTTTTACTTAAAGATTTTTAACATCAAAAGAAAGCACACAAATACAGATTACATTATGATGGCCAAGGCTGTATTCTACACGAGAAAAATCAAAACAAAACAAATTTATAAAGTAAATGTATCAGCACTGAACAAGCAGAGGACTAGATATTTAAATCCAGGCTGCATAAGATAATCTGACCACAGGCTTATGAAAAATAAATTATTTCCTAGAACACCAAAATGCCAACCATCCTGACCGTAAAGTGCTTTATTACACTAGTGAGTATTTTGAGAGAACTTCTATATAATAAGAAAAAAAACTGGTATGACACTTAAAGACTGCAAAAAATAGAACACAGTTAAAAACACATTTGTAGCGCAATTCTGACAAACATATACACAGCAAATCTTACTACTTAAAAAAATTTCAAAACAAAAGACCACCCTGAATAAAGGTTAAAACCTCATGAAAGAAAAATGTTTGTCATTTGTATATCATTGGTAGAAAACCGGTGAGATCTGTAGGGGGTGGGGACAGGGAACATATATAATGAAGTCATTTATTTAAGGTCTGTTAAAAAATGTTCATGAGGTTGTAACTGGCTGCTTATACCATCTTAAAATATTTTACTATGAATACATTTTCTAATATTTCTCAACATGAGGTCCAGCGGCCCAAAAGAATTCTAATGTGGGCCCAGTAATATACATCATAAATAAACTCCCTACTGAAGTTTAGTAGAAGTGAGGTATGATGATGCATGTCAGTACTCTATGCACTGAAATGCCCTATGGGAAAGAACAACACTTAATAGAAAGATCACGAATATAAATATATTTCTGCCATGTCAGAAGTCTCTGTAAGTTTATGATGTGAATATCACTTTTTGTTTAAAACAAATCTCAGGCATTAAGAGAAATACATATGCCTCTCAAATAAACATGTGAGTGTATGTAAACATTTCCTTTTGAGGTTTGTATTACTTTCAAACTTAGCTATTTGAAGAAGAGACAACATACGACTACAAGCTTTGGAAAAGTTACATTTCCAATGAAATGGAGCATCCCCAAAAGATAAAACGATAATTTATTAAATGCTCACAAATTTTAAATCATTTGAAATTTAAACCTAGATAGCATCCCTGAAGTTAAATTTTACTGAGATTGTGCCATTGTAACTTACTTAGATGATCGTGGTTACTTTTCAAATCCTTTGTATAAAAATGGTGCTAAAATAAACAGAAGAATGCTATATCTGGCAACTATTTAAATAAATTGCTGTAGTGGATTGACAACTGGTAGTCAACTTGTAACACCCAGCTGAACTGAACCAGCAGGTACTGGGTGTTGGGGGCCCACCTGAGGATTGTTGTTGGCAGCATAAGAGGCAGAACTGGAGAGGAAGAAGTTTGGAAGCTGTACAGTTAGCTGTGGGTTTTCCTGGAGGAGCTTGTCATGCTTTCCTGATGAATTCAACTGTTCTCATCTTCGAAGGAGCTCCGGACTTGTTATTGCTGGGAGTGGCTTTGATTTACTTTGGGGAAGCTCTGGTTCTTACTTTGAGCATCACTTCCTGGCTCTAGTGCAGCTCCCTCAGCCTGCTAGCACAGGTCCTCCATCCTGATGGCACAGACTTTCTAGATTCACCACTGATCTTTGGGCCTTCCCAGCACAGATCCGTGAAACAGGCCTGCATGAGACATTGTTGTGGGCTCTTGGTCTCCAGTTGGGTTCATGGGGAGGTATTGTGATGGCCTCTAGTTTTTTAGCTGGACTCATGCAGGACATTGTTGTGGGATCCAGGCCCTCGGCTGGATTGGGTCTTTAGTGTGTGGACAGATTTCCTGCACTCTCTTTGGGTTATTATTATAAAATAATCCTGCAAATTATGTGTCCTGTCTTGTTCCCTTTGAAAAGCCCCAAACTACAATTGCTAACAATTAATTTTAATAAAAATAATCTGAAGAACTCTATCCCTAAAAGAAATCCTACTATTTCTTTTCTTTTCTTTTCTTTTTTTAAGACAAGGTATTGCTTTGCAGTTCATGTTGGCCTTGAGATCACTTTGTAGCCCAGGCTGGCCTCAAACTTGCACTGATCCTCCTGACTCAGCCTCCTGAGTGCTGGGACTACAGACATGGACAACCATGCCCTGCCCTAATATCTATTTCATGTGTTACTGTACTAAAGAAAGAACTTAACTAGGGAGATAGAATTATCATATATGTGTGTTCTGGAGACTTATCAAAAATTGTTGTCGATGTTTGGATTTCTCTGAAGACTACATAAACTGGGACTTAAAAGTATGGGTAATATGGGATGGAGACGAACAAGCCTACTTGACATTCCACTTAAAAGACAAATTATTTTCCTGCACAGTAAATAACACAAAAATATTATACATTCTGTCCTCCATTTAGTAAATGGAAGAATATGTCTATAAGTTTGGCCAACCAGTGAATATCTTCTTGTTATTTAAATCAAATCACAAAAAGCAACTCTATCTACAAAAAACTCCTCAGCATACTCTATTATAGACTATAAGAACTAAGTATTACATCTACCTATAATTTAAAAAAACTTAAAAAATTAAAATTAGCCTCCAGACAATTATGAAATGGTTAATTCTATCCAGGTTGGTAACAAATTTTTCCATGTTAAATGGCAACATAAGCAGAATGCATAGTTGAAAAATGAGGATCAGACACGTTCTTCTTCATACAGTGAAAGATGACTGATATACTCAAAACCTGCAAATTCATATAGATCAATGTTCCTCACAGTGTCATTACCACCAGAGGTGAGCCTGATAGGTTCATTAGTAAACTGAGGATCAAAGTTGTCCAAACCAAATTCTCCAGAAATATTTGGTTTAAAGGAAGCGATTACCTGCTTTTCTCCATCATGTCCCAGTCAACACTTTGAAAGAATGGATGCTCGTGAGCATCAGCAAATCCTGTTTGAGGATGACAGCCCACTCGTTCCTTTGGATCCCTATTCAGAAAGTGTTCCAGGACACTTGTAGCTTTTACAGAGAGACAATGCAGAATGAGGGCTTTTCTTTCCAAAATAATTTTCAAGAGATAATCAGCTGAGTTTTCATAAGGATTATCAAAGCTCTCAACAAGATGAAATGGAGATTTTCCTGACCATCACCTCAAACAATAGTAGTAGTCTCCTGATGGATACTACTACAGACCAGCTCAGAGCAGAATTTAACATTAACTAACTGGCTTTCCATGTTTTCTTGCGAGTCTGTCCAAAGCCTAGGCTCCTTGTCTGGAGATGGGCAGTAGACTCATAGTAAGTGAACCTCTATGAGTCACTGGTCCCGACTGAGGCCTGTAATGGTGAGTGAAGCTGGGACAGCTCAAAGGACAAGACAAGGCCACAGCTAAGGATACTTGGCTCCAACCTTAATTAGATAAAGATTGTAGCTGCAGGCATCTCACTCCTGGGTGGAGACCTTCCTAGAGATAACAGTTTACCTAAATTAATATAATGCCTTACTTGGAGAAGCCCTTGAGCAGTTCTGCCTTTCTTCAGTATTCCCCCACCCTTTGTTTTGATAACTAAATAAATATAGGCCCAGAGAAGATCTTTGTCTTAGTCTCCAGAGAATCTCAAATTCTGTTAGAGGGTTTTGATCCTCCTGGAGCCCTAAAATCATACCATTTGACTCATTAACAAATAAACCTTTGCCGTACACTCATTTGGGAGACTTCAGGCCTGATCAGTCCACAGTAACTAAGGGATAATATTAACCCCTTATACTCCAAGAGTCTACCAGACAATACTGAAGCTGTAATCTTTTTTTTATAACTTCTGGAGCAAAGTAATTAAGAGTGCCACAGAAAGTGCTCATTCTATCTCCTGGCCATAATCCTTCCTTATACACACACTAGTCATTGAGCTTCATGTGCCCTCTGAGTCCAGTAATAAATTGTCCAATTTCAAATTTCTATAAAGTATCCATCTCTCATGAAAATAATTGAATGCTAAACTGATTTCTGTAGAGTAAAATCTGGCATTTTTTCAGGAAGTATTCTTTGTTGCTACATAGGAAACATTAGATTTCCTCCAATTGCATAGTCTAGAACAAAGAACAGTCTGCTTTCTGTCTGAAAGCAGGAAGGCAGTTCAACAAGAAGAGGAAGAGGATGATGTCTGCTCTCAAACGTGTTTCTCTGTACCTGGTCAACACTGACAAGCTTTTTTTCCCACAACTTTCATGGCATAAATATGATTTCTTTGAATTGAACCAACAGTGCTTTGCATAACTTCCTCTTCCTTATTACCCATAGCAAACTGAAGTCCTAAATAACCAAATAGCATGAAGCTTTGCTACCTTCCCTGGTGTTTACTGCCTCATTGTCTTCCAAGCCCTCACGACTTGAAGGATGGTATGGAATTACTGTGTGCGGGGTCTGAAGCCATGGTTGGTTGATCCATTGGCTTTGTGGGTTCTGGTGGTAAAGAATGCTGCCCACATTCAACTGTAACAAGTCTGTGGCACTTCTTATGAACCAAGAGTTGACAGCTGATGCACTTATATTCCTGGCACCTGAGTCACCCTAGACAGTCTGTGCAGATGGGACAGGGAGCACACCTGTTGAAATGGTTGGCTTGAAAAGTATGGTGGTTTGCACAATAAAGCTTTCTCCAGAGCTATGCACCTCTGCAGTAGATGGATTTATCTTTTGGACAAGACATTCATTTTAGGGTGTTCTGGTACACAATGCAAATGCATAAACTACGAGTTCGTTATCCTTGTTTAGCTCAGAAAGTCTCAAGCCTTCTTCTAACTCCAATCAAGGTGATACAGTCCGTGGGTCTTCTTCACCTACCAACTTCATGCTGAAAAGCTGTGCATTACCAAAAGAACACACACATCTCAAATTTCATCGCAAAGGTCCTCCAAAGGGAAGGAAGTCTCAAAACATGTTGTGATATCTCTTCCCATAATCACAGCTTGTTGGGTAGAGGCATGGGTTGTGGAGCTGCTCAGGAAGAAGGGACCATAGAAGGGTTGGCAGCCCAGGAGAACTGGCACGAAGGGCTCTGTGAGTGCATGTGGCCTGACTGCCTGCGCTGACCACACTGGCTGGACTTTGGCATAGCTCCCCACCAAGTTATTTCCAGTAGTGGAAATAATGAACACCCAGGCCCAGCTTCTCAACCCCTCTTGGAGGCTGGTAGTTGTGACTTTGGTCTCCCACCCTGGACTTTTTTGACTCCTTAGGTGTTTTGTGCCTAGCTCTGGGGAGACCTGCTGGTTGTTTCTGGGCCTGGTGAAACTTGCCTTGGGCTCTTTCCTATGTCATTGGTATTGGGGCTGAGGGAGATCTTGCACAAATACCTTGCTTTTTGAGGTCACTGGTGGTCTTCCCTAGGTGTCTATTACAGTTGGGTAGCTGCAGCACTGTGCTGGACAGAATCCAGCATCTCTGATACTTTCTGTGTCTGAGGTACTGAGGTGCAGCCTCCGGAAGTGGGGTTCATCTCTGGCCAAGAGAATTGGGGGTACAGCTCTTACTAGAGTGTGCTGGCTTTTGTTAGCATGTCATGGCTGTGAACAAGGGTTCCCGAGGTTCTGTTTGGGCATGTTGCCAAAAAAGTGAGGTCCACTCCTATAAGAACCTATGGCTCATCTTTCTCTTCACACTAAATAAATCAGTGGCCACTTACTTATTTTTATCTAAGTATCTATCTATAGATCTTTTTTATCTAATCTAAAATCTATCTAACTACTGAATTAATATTTTACTTTTGCAGTCCTGGATCTTGAACCCTGCCTCTTCACACTGAACTATGTCCTCTGACATTTTTTTCAGCTGCCCCCTGAGTGACTTTCAGCAAGTTACTATGTTTGTCAGGTTGGGCTCCACCTTGTGATCTTCTTGCCTCGGCCACCCAGAATATGGAGATTCTTGCCTGACTAAGTGTATGATTTAGAAGCAGCCAACGAACATGTGTAAACACCACTTTATTTCTCTTGTGTGAGAAACTGGAAGTGTAAACAAGGACCAAAATGTGTAATAGATATTGTGGAATAGGAAGAAAATGTTCGAATGAGAAGGGGAAGTAGGGATGGTGGAGGGAAAAAGGAAAGGAAAAGAAAAACAGGATGAGAAAAGAAGGAAAAAATAGAAACAAAATTTTTGTAAATTAGGAGAGGAAGTGGGATTGAAGGGAGAGGAGGGAAATGGGAAAAAAAGAAGAAGCAAGGTATATTGTGTGCAGGTACAAATTCCCTATGATGAATGTGATCATCACGTATACACCTAAAATGTATGAATAAACTTAATTTTAAAAAAATCAAGTGAAAAACTAGGAAAGTTTTCTGTGATATTAGGTATTGGTGACATTTTCACTTTTAAAGCAACGTATGTGCGCTGACACTTTGCATGAGAGGTCTTTTCCATACAAAGGGGCCATTTTCTATGAAGGTGCAGTGCTGTGTATTTATACTTGGAGAGCTGTGAAATTTTAGGATACTTTTCTTTCTGGATTGGTTATGTCATCATTTTCAGTTACATAGGGAATACTGAGACATTCCAGAAGTTTCTAGAATAATTTTCCTTAAGAGATAGAAATGTTGGTTTCAAACTGTAGCCTCAGGGCTGCTGGTGGCGAAGTCATAATAGGTAGCAGCTTTGAGAGGCACACAAATTATTCATTCTTAGCTAATGAACTCAATACCAACGTGTAGTATTCATATTCAGTATTGTGAAAGAGTGAGGCAGGACGGCCTGTGGTGACTTTGTGGTAGACTGTAGAACCTAGAGACCATCCCTCTAATGGGGACGGTCAACACATACAGACTTTGAATCTTCCCTTGTAGCCACTTGTAATCACTTCCTGTCCTCCCATCCCAAGCAGCCCATGTACCTTGTGTCCCAGGTGGACAGTATGCATTTTCTAGATGTGGGAAAGCTGTAACCATTCAACATGTAGTATTTTTTTTTTTTTTTTTTGCAGAGATTATTACATCAGTATAACCCTACTGGCTTTTCTGTGTGCTGTTGCTTGTCAGTGGTAGAGCCATTCGCTTGCCATTTTGTGGATGCACCATAAATCGTTCCTGTGCTCATCTACTGATGGCAGTTTTTGTTGTTTCCAGTTTGGACTCCACCATATTAGGCTTTCACTAGGACTTGGTGAGAGTCATCTCCACTGCTGCTACCCCCAACCCTGTGGAGGTGCTGTGCTGTTCCTCTGCCAGGCATCTCCCCACCCATCCCTCCATGCAGAAAGGCACGGTGCGGGTGAGGAAATGCCACAGAGGACCTCACGGTTGCCCCCTGCCTCAGAGCTGTTGGCTGCCTGCCCGCCTTCCCGCCTTCCAGCCTCACCAACCCCAGGGTTGCCTGACCAGGCAGAGGGAACCACATAAGTTCTCCCACTGTCCCTGGCTGTCACTGCAGCCATTCCTCCACCACAAGTTATTTTAAAGATTAAAAATCACGATCCATTTCTTAAGCTGGCTAGGAGGTACATGACATTTACATATTTATATTTACATGATATTTACATATTGCTTTACAATTTACATATATAGTCCATATATTTGTACACATCACATATTTCATTTTTAATAGCCCAGAGAGAGTTTGTAAAATAAGTTTGTGTTACTCTCAATAGGAAGGGCTCTCCCTGTCGAACTTGTCTCTGTGGTTATACTGGAAAGTCTCTAGGGCTGTTGGGACTTGCCGTTTATCCAGAGTGTGAATGCTATAAAACCATGAACCTCATCTTTCACGGAGCTATGTGTGGTACAAGGGAGATGCTTGGTAAGCATCAGTCATATGTCATACTATGATGCAATAACAAACATCCCGAACCGAATGGCATATGCCAGTAAAGATGTATTTCTCACCTGTATATTTAGTCAGTTATTTTGGGTGTGACTTTGCTCCATGGTTGTTCATCCTGGGATCCTGTCTTGTGGGACAGGCCCCCTTTCCCCCTGCCCCGTCTCATGGTAGTGGAGAAAAGAGGGGAGGTAGAACTTTGTGAGACATTGTAATTTCTGCTTTGAACTGCTTCTGCTCTTGTGCCTGTGGCCAGCAAGAGTGTCACAGCAGGGAGGGCATCCTGTAAGTCACAGAGACTGGCAGAGGCCGATGATCCACTCTCTGACAGCTTGGGGAGCGTTGATGCACAACGAAATGCAGGCAGCTACATTTTTAAAGAGAGCATGCAGGAACGCATTGTCTGATGAAGTTGAACATTTGAATATCTGCTGATGGAACAATGCCAGGCTTGGGTGTAGAACTTCAAGGAATGTGCACTGACATGTTTACAGCAGCACGTCTGACACAGCACACAACCTCGACAGCTCAGATACCTGCAGACAGGTGAATGGTTATGTAAATCAAGATGCATTTATACAAAGGAATATTCAGCAGCTAGAATGAGCAAGCCCCAGCCATTTGGATCTGTGTAGCTGCAACTTAGAAACATATCGTTGAGTGATATAAGCAATTCTACATAGACCACATGTAGTGCGATTCCAATTTTATAATTCATTCATGTATGAAAATACCATACTCAAGATGTAAAGGATGATACCCACAAAATTCAAGCTTTGACTCCATTGGGTGGGGGGACTGGGATATGCATGAACTGGCTAGGTAAATACAAGGTACTGGGCAATGTTCTGTCTCTCCAGTTGGGTGGCGAGTTGGGAGGTGGTCATATTAATTTATATTTGCTGCATTTTGTTTTTTCTATGTGAAATATTATCCAAATGAAACTAGAAAGACTGCAAAAATAACAACTAAGTGCTGGGTGGTGCATGCCTGAGTCTCAGCACTGTGGGAGACTGAGGCAGGTGAAATGCAAGTTTGAGCCCAGCCTGGGCTATTTAGTGACTTAGTGAGACCCTATATGAAAATAAAAAATAATAATTAAAACAAAGAGTAGGGATGTATAAAGGCCCTTGTTTCAATTCTCAGTACTGTAAAACCAAACCAAACCAAACCAAACCAAACCAACGACTACCACAAGGAAGGGAAATCATTTAGAAGTGGGCTGTCTCAGAAAAGTGGGATTCCTGGAAGCAAATTTAGCTATGTTTCTTTTCTTTTAATTATTTTTTGCGGTACTGGGGATCGAACTCAGGACCCTGCGCTTGCTAGGCAAGCGCTTATTCCACTGAGCTATATCCCCAGCCCTAGCTATGTTTATTTTCATGCAGTACTGAGGAGTCTGGAATTGCAGGGAGCACGAGTGTCCTGGCCCTTTGAGGTCCTGTGCAATTGACCAGGAAGAGACCTGAGTCCCTGCTGGGCCAGCCTCATGCTCATGAAGCCATGTCAGGGGCTGAGGAACCTGGAGGATCCCTGCCTCTGGAGCAGGTGTTCTGCAGTGGGTGAGAGGTTGGCAGGTGGGTCTGCCCAAGGTGCTTTGATTTCCTTGTCTGCCATGAGAGTTAGTCCCATCTGGATGTATGGAGAAGGCTCCATTTTGGCATAGTAGAGTTGAGGGGCCTGCCTCCAGGGTGCCTGTGAAGTGGGTCCCCTTTCCTGACCACTCATGCAGTGCTGACCACTAACTATTTCCAATCCATTTGCCTTCTGCAGGTTGCTTGGCCTATCCATTATTATAGGATAGGGGAGGACACTTCAGCGTGGAGATCCTATGATCCCTAGGTCTCCATCAAAATAGCCCCAGAGCATGGCACCCACATATTTCAATACCCTGGCCGAGAGTGTTCTGCTACTGAGAGAAGCCCATCTTGCTGTGGTGGTTCCAGGGGTCCTGGTGGTGTCTGATCTAGTTCCTCAGAGGGAGGAAGAGAGATGAGGTTATGGGTCTTGGAGAGGGGTCAGAGAAGAAGCCAGGGTGCGGGCAGGAGCCCCACCCTCAGGGAAGGGAACTAGGATGGACCCTTGTGCCTACTTGCCCACCTGCTCTCTGCTCCCCACCTGGTGGGTGTACTTGGAGACCCTCACTTTTGGTTACAAGTAATAGAAACCTTAGAAAAAAGGTAGTTTTTCTTGATCCAGTGCACTTCAACAGAACTAGATCTGGCTTCAAGTGGAACTTGATCTAGGGTTCAAAAAATATCCTAGAATGTTCTTTCTCTTGACTTCTTGGTTCTACCTCTTAGTGTTGGCTTTATTCTTGTAAGACTTCTCCCCACTCCTGGTTCTCCCAGAAGCTTCTGGGGCTACATTAAAATCTTTCAGGAAAGAAAGAGATTCTTTATCCCTGACTACCCTATCAGAAGCTCTGAGACTCATTGTTTGGATTGGCTTGGTCACATGCCCCTTCCTAAGCCACAGTGGTGGAACATGGGATACACTGATTGGAGGAGTGAGGTCACATGACCTACACTGAAGAATAAGTAGGAGGATGTGTTAACTTCCCCAGGACCCAGTGGGTCTTTCAGTGGAAATCAAGCTCATGAGGAATAAGGATGCACTGAGGGTCCCCAGCACCTCGTCCCTCCTCTCTACTGATGCTCAATGAGGAGCTTTTTATGCTTTAAGAATGGTAGTGGCTCATGGGCTTTATTGGCAGTGGATGTAATTTTCCTTTCGGTTGTTTGCTTGCTAGATTTATGTTTTTTAAAACTTAAAAGTTTATGTTTCACCACGAACATTTTCAAACACACACACACACACGCACACACACACACACACACAGAAGCAGAAAGAGGTAATAAACCTCCCCCTGCATTCCCACCTTCCTGCTTCAACTGCTGTGATGTGATGATTCTTGGCTTTTAAAAGTTTCAGATGTGTACATGGTTTTTCTCTTGTGGTTCCTCCCACTGTTTGAAATCACAAAGGACTCAGATAAATATTCAGCCTTTTTTTTCCCCTTTTTGTTTTGATTTTTGATATAACGCTATGAGGGAGGCTCCAACAGGATTTTCTCCCAAGGATCTGATAAACTCTGTTTATTGAATGATCATCCAGTTCTCACAGGCTTGTGAAGCATTCCTGACTCGATATTAAGTACCTGCAGGGCCTGTGCCAGCTTCTGGCTGCATACTGCTTTCTTGACCTGCGTGTTCTTGCTCCATCACTGCTGTCTCAACTTGGTAGGTGCCTACAGTTTTCACCACTAATAAACTTAGTTCCTCATCACTATGTATCTTTGTTCAACATTTCCTTGTCTATCATTTTTGTTGTTCTTTTTGAGACAGGGTCTTGCTATGCAGTTCAGGCTGGCCTTGAGTTCACTGTACAGCCCAGGCTGGCCTCCAACTCACAAGGAACCTCCTGCCTCAGCCTCCCAAGTGCTGGGATTACAGGTGTGAGCCACCACGCCCAGCTTCCTTGTCTACCTTTAGTCCCTCTTCACATAACACTTAGAATCTTTTTTCTGTGTTCTAAAGAAATTCTCTTAAGATTTTGATTAGAATTGGTATAAGTCATGTGATGAGTTGGAAAAAAAATGAACATTTCCTGCACAGACCTAGAAATGTGGCCCGAATCCCACAGATTTAGGCCTTGCAGGTCCTCCTGTACTAATGGATAGTGCTGTTATCTCCCAGCAGGTCATACCTGGGTTGTGTATACCTTCTGCTGTGCTTATGGATAGCAGAGTTAAGACTTCTCATTTTATCTTCTTTATGCATTCTCTCAGCCTTTTTATTTTCATCAACTCCAAATGGCTCTGAGGGTGCCACACTCTGGGTGCTATGAGGAACCCACATCTCCGGTTTGTCAGGCTTTACATTTGCTTTGAGGTGGAACTCTTAAGTGCTTTGCTGTGGAGGAAAGAGCATGAGATTTACATCGGCACAACCTGCTCCTGTTCCTCCCCTGCTCCTGGCTGGGTGTCCTTGGCAAGTTATTTTGTGTTGTAGGAACCCTCGAAAAGGGATGTGGATTGATGTCTTCATTTTCCACCCACTTTCGTATATGGTGTTTATTTCTAGATTTCCTCCTCTTCTTCTGGAGGGGGAATCCAAACCCTTTGGGAGCAGGGGCTTCCTCCTCCACGGTTGGGTGCGGTGAACAGAATCATATTCCAGGGGAGGTTCGCCAGCACTGCAGCTGGATTAGCCAATGGGTACCTTTTATTTCATATAAAATAGACTATATGAAATAATCTAGAGTCCTCACCCAGATTATAGTTTTAAAAAAAACATTGGAAATACAGACACCAGGAAACAGGATTAAAATAGTCAAGTTGTATTGAGTTCTCAGCATATGCCAGGCACTGGATGGTTGCATTCCAGGCTTTACCACATCAGAGCCCATGATTTTCTCATGAGAAATGAGGGCCCCCTTCTTTGATTAAAGATGCTAAGGAAGTAAGACAACACAGTGCAGGTATGGGGCATCTGCAGTTGTAACCACAGTGCCCCATCTTCTCTACAATAATCAAGTGTCCTAACAATGCCCCAGGCCAAGGGGGTAGCCAGAAACACAAGTCCATCCCCTCCTTGCCTGCTGTGGTCCAGGGCCTGCGTTGGCAAAGCAGTCAAGTTGGAAAGCACAGCTGCTGTTAGCTGCTTCTTCTCCTCCTTCCATTTCCAGCACCCTCCCAGCAGGACTGTCACCCACTGCGTCTTACTTTGATGTTAAGCTCTTACCCAGAGCCTCTGCCACCTGCTGCTCTCCTGACAGAGCGACAGAGCGACAGAGTGACGGGTTGGCCTGGCCCTGGAGGACTGCTGGGTGGTGGGGAGGGGACAGAGTGTGAAGGAGGCAGGGAGGAGAACTGAGGCACAGGATCTGAAGCCCAACGTGGTGGCGATGAGGAATGAGCTCTGGAAGTGGACCCAGACCCATCTGACACCTGGTGCAGCCCCCTTCAGCTTTCCGTACCTCTGTTTCCCCAGCACAAACAGGGTGGACACCCCCGGCAGGCTAGAGCGAGGCCAGAACGAAGTGGTGGTGCCCATTCAAGACTGGGCCAGGAGGGGCATGCATTGGGCAGAATTTTTTTGTTGCTGTTTGTACTAAAACATTTAGAGGAAGGAGATAAGGAGCAGGCAGCAGGCTGCACGCAAGCCATCCTACTGACTTCTGGTGGATGGAAGCACGAAGACCTGTTTCCACTGCAGTAGACCACAGGGTAATCTGGAGAGAGAGGGACAGAGAGAGAGGGAGAGAGAAGGAGAGGGAACAAGAGACAAGGAGGGAGAAAGAGAATATGGGAGTACAGTATATAATCATTCCTCGGAAGCCATGGGTTTTGTATCCAAAGACTCAACCAACCTTGGATCAAAGACATTTGAAAAAGAAATCGCATCTGTCCTGAACACATACATTTTCTTGTCGTTATTCCCTAAACAATATTGTAGAGTGACTCTTTACATGGCATTTGCATTGCATCAGGTATTGAGCAGTCTAGAGAGATTTAAAGTGTACAGGGGGATTTGTCCCTGTTAAATGCAAATGCTGCCCTGTTTTATACAAGGGACTCAAGCACCTGTGGCCTCTTGTGCTCTGGGGCAGGAGGTCATGGATCCAACCTTCCCTGATACCCAAGGTGGCTACACCGCTGGGTTTGTGAATGCATGTGACTATTTACATGCTCATAAAGAATGCCTGGATAGGTGTGCATATGTGTAAGAAAATAGGAATGTACCAGTATGTTGCATTGCTTGTGTATATTTGTGTAGCCATGTGCTCATGTGTGTGTATTTGTGCATGGGCACATATGGGTGTATGTGGTTATGGGATTGCACAAGTATGTGGGTAAGCGTGTATTGGGGACTCTATAAAGGGTGCCTGTGTTGATGTAAGCATGTGTGTGTGTGGCTGTGCCCGTGCGTGCGAAGATGTGAGTGTGTGTGGGCAGGGCCTCGTCGTCAGTGGAGCGGGGTCCTTTCTTTGGCTCCCGCCAGATGGCCCAGCAAATGAGGCCCCTCTGCCACCTGCCTGTCGCCCTCCCTGGGGCCTGCTTCCTCCCTCCAGTCCTGCTGGCGCCGCACAGCTTCCGCCCATCGCTGCCTCCCTGACATTTGCTCCCCTTGGCTGCTGTGTGGGAAGGTGGCGTTGGGAAGAGCTGGCAGAGGAGGGAGGTCCGGTCTGCGCTGCTGTGGCAGATCCAGGAGGCAGATAGGGCTCTCTTTGGGTGGTGTGTGCGCGCGCGTGTGCGTGCGTGCGTGTGCGTGCGTGTGTGTGTGTGTGTGTGTGTGTGTGCGCGCGCGCGCGCGCGCGCGCGCGTGCTCCTGTGTGTGCGCAAGCAGGGGTGTACGTTGTTACTAGGCAGGCAGGAGGCCCAGCCCTGCAGCCCTCTGCAGTGCCTGGGCTCCATCCGCAGAGTGGGGGGGCAGCCCAGGGTAGCAGGGCCTGCACTTTGCAGACAGAAATACCAGATGGTGGGGATTTGGGGCGGAGCAGGGCTCCATGGCCTGGCTGCCAAGGGCAGGGAGGTTTCCAGGGCTTGGGAAAAGGGGCCTGAGACTGCACACGTGCTGTTGTATCCCCCCTCCCGCAGGGGGCGGTGTCATGTTTTTGCATATTTCAGAATGTATTTCCCTTTGGATTTCTATCAGCTTGTTAAAAAAATTGGTCATAACGCTTTAGAGATTTTGATACCAGGAGAGTAAATGTTCCGGCAAGTAAGCCAAAACCTTTTTAAAAAATAGAAAATATTCATCAAGGAGTTATAAAACTAGCACCAGATAAGACAGACATTTCAGCTGCATGTTTGGCTTGCCCTGGCGCTACAAGGGCGTGGTCAGAGGCCTCTTCTTAGGTCAGCTTTCACGCCCTGCCATCTAAACTTTCCTTCCCTTTTAATATTCCACCCTGGAGGGAGTTTTCCTGAGGGATGATTGCCCCAAGCTACTGGTGGGAGCGAAGCTCTCCCAGGTGCCAGGATGCAGGTGTCAGGGCCCACCAGCAGCGTGTCTCCCAGTGCCTTTGCCCCCACCGATGTGCCCGTGGGACGAGCACAGCCCTGGGCAGAAACCAAAGGCGTTTTCTTTCCTTACTGGCCAAAGGAAACAGGAGAGGGGCTGATTTTCTGTGAGCGATGTGTTTGCGGGCTAACGTCTGCTTGGGAAGGTAGGTGCCCTTTAGGGCCTCGGGAACAAAGGATGGGATGCAGGCCCTGCACTGGTCCTCTGGGCGGCTCCGAGGATCAGCCGTTCCCCACCTCCGGTTCCACTCCCTGCACGTGGGCGGCGCTGCGGTCCCCAGGCCGCGGAACCCTCCACAGCTTTCTGCTGAATAAAGTTCAAATTCCTCAGCACACAGTCCAGGCTGGAAACGTTATCCACCTCCCCGCCGCTCCTCCCTTTCGGGGGCTCATCTATCACTATAACCTTTCTAACATGCTCCAGGCTCTAAATGCCATTTACTTTTTTTTTAAAGCAGAAAATATTTATTGACAAGCTATAACAGCAGCACCAAATAAAGGCAGAGAATTAGATGGGCCATCACTCATGCCATGTCCTTTGCAGAGGACGCCTTTCTTCTCTTCCTGCCCCAATCCTCTTTGCTGTCTGGCTCAGCTAACATGTCACCTTCTTTTCTGTTTTGGGCTCCTCCTTTGCATTCTACACTGAAAGAAAGAATCCTGCTTGCTTCTTAGCCTACATGGCTGCTTTCCTTCCTGAGGTCAGGGGGACCAGACTGGGTTCCTGACACTTATCCTGGCTTCTAGCACAAGTCCTGGCATATGGGAGGTGGCTGCTCTGTTTGCTGAGGGAATAAATGAAAACTCAACTACTGTACTAGCTTTCTTTTGGAACTTGTACCACTGGGCAGACATATTATGATTCTCAGATTGGAAATAAGCACTACTCTGCTTGAATTATTGTTTTCATCCCCTCTCACCATCATTATTGGGTATGTGTGAGTGTGTTTGTGGGTATGTGTACCTGCATTGAGATAGTGCTGCCCTGGGTGCCCAGTGAGCACAAAGTCTGCAGATAAGTTGTACCCAGGAAATAAGAGCTGTTGAGCCTGAAGATTATAACTATCTTTCTCTCTGTTAGTCAGCCTTCCCATTGTTGGGGCCAAATACCTGGCATCCATAAGTTTTAAGAGGCGATGGTTTAGTTTGGCTTACGGTTTGGTGGTTCAGTCCATGGTCAGCTGGATCCAAGTCAGACACAGCATGGTGGAAGAGTGCAAGGGGGGAAAGACACTTCATGGCTGCCAGGGGGCAGGACAGAGGGGACAAGTGACATTGAGAGATTTACCCTTCAAAGACATGCCTCAGCAAACCACCCCTGACCGGGCCCCATCTCTAATCACATATTCAGCCTTGAACATCCATGGATCACTCCGTTGGTGAGTATAGAAACCCCATGATCAGTCACCTCTCTAGGGCTCTCTTAATCCAGGTACGCTGGAGAATAGATGGCACAGTCCCCTGCACAGATCCCTCTTCCGCCCGTTCCATCTGTATGTGACCTTCCTCAGCACTGTCTTATGTGTGATGTCTTCCCCAGCTTTATTTTTTTTCCCTCACCAGTCTTTCACCTTGCAACACTATTTTGGTCAAATGTGTTTCTGCCCCAGTGGGCACGATAGGCAGGCAGCAATGCTGCACCAAGTGCACAGCCTGTCAGGTGCTGAGGACAGAGGATGGAGAAGCAGGATGCTGCCAGCTGGGAGCTCACATCCTACAGGAAAGCTGTGCAAATGGATGCTGAGCACTTTTTAGTCCATCAGTAGTGAAAGAAGCAGATTAGCTACTGAAGCACAAGGGAGAGACACCTTTACACCAGAGAACTCCTACTCCTCCTTCAAGGTCCAGCTCAGGTGCTTCCTATGTATAAATACTTCTTTGCTTTCCCTGAGAGCAAGAGTCCAGGGAGGGGCTTTAAATGAAGTGAAGGCACAGAGTCTGAGAAAGCCTCATGCCTCTGGGGCACGGGGAGTGACTAGATATGTCTGGAGCATGTATTTGGTGTGTGTGTTTGTGTGTGTGTGTGTGTGTGTGTGTGTGTGTGTGCATGTGCACACTTGCGTGTGTGTATAGTGGAGAGGACGGCAGACGATGAAGAGGAGGTCCTGTCGTGAAGAACACTGGCTTTTGCACTGAAAGCCTTGAATTTAACCTTCCGTAATGCAAGGGGAGCCTCTGCAGGGCTGCACATAGATCTGCATTCAGAGACTCCTTGGGGTCTGTGGGAGGACCGGGTTGAGCAGAGAAGGGCAGGGGCTCACAGGGAGACATTTTGGGGAGGTGAAGTTAGCAGAACTTGTGGCCATTTGGGTGTGTGGGAAAAGCAGTGGCTGTGTGCAGGTGCAGGACACAGCAACCTGATGGTCTGTGGCTCATATATGTGGAGCACAGGTGGCTGCAAACAGTGGTTTAGGCACAGAGTAATGGCAGAGTTTCTTTTCTGATGTTCTTTGTACTTTCTTATTGCTGTCACAATATGGCTGCTGTGGTTCCAGATAGTGCATCTGCATCCTGGGTGGTACAAAGAAAAGGGCAGTGCCAGGCCCATCAGTGTCTTGAATTGGAAGGACCAAATAAATGGTTGAATTATTTCCAGCCGACTTCTGCTTGGGCCTCATTGGCCCAGTCTGGGTCCCACTGCTCCCCCTAGCTGCAAGGAAGGCAAGGAGCAAGGGGAATAGAATTGTCACAATTGGCTGAGACCAGGGGCAAGCCAGGATTTCAGGTTGAGCACATTGCCATGCTGAAGCAGGCCAGGGCTGTGTTAGCCCAGAGGATGAGGGAACAGCTGTGATGGTCGGGGGATGAGCACTGAGAAGGCCCCTGACTGTGATGGCCACACACAGCAAGAGCACAGGTCAAGGATGGCTCCAAACTTCGGCCCCGTGACCTGGGGGTAGTGCTGAGTTCCATCTTCGGGGACCTAGATGGGTGCTGGTGGTGACTTTCATCTTCCACACGCAAGTCAAATATTACCTTGACTCATTCTGCCCATTAGGCTCAGGATAAGATTTCCTCCAGGCCAGGGTTCCTTGGACCCTGACTGTGTCTGTTAAAGGCACATGTGACCCTCACGGCTTCCAGAACTTCTGAGTAACTCTCAGTTATCTCTGGCTCTGAGCCCCTGCTGAATTAGTTCAGCTGGATTGTGGGTCCCTCATGTACTGTTTCTGTCCCATGGATGTGGGAGGCCACTCAGCCCCTTTCTCACTATTCCTCCTTTACACACACACACACACACACACACACACACACACAACCATTTTCTCAAGGGCGTAGATGTCCTCACTGAAGGATTGTGAAGGAGTCACTTATATTGCAAAAACATGAATACCCTAAAACTTAACCTTAGACTCCCCGCTCTCCCTCCTTCCTTCTTTCCTTCCTAACTTCCTTCTCTTCGTGTTCCTTACTCGGTTCTCTCTCTCTGTCTCTCTCTCTCTCATTCACTCGCTCCCTCCCAGTCCTCTCTGAGCCTTGGGAAGAGAACCTGCTGTGTCTCCAGCCAGTGGCCCCTGTGCTGCGCCCATGTGGCCTTTGTGGGTTGCATCTGTGCCACTTTCCTGTCAGCCACTTTGCACACACCTGGCTATTCTGGCTTGGGTTTAGACGTCCCCCTCAAAGCCTCACATGGTCAAAGGTGGGGCTTTTCAGAGGTGGCTGGAACTGGGGTATGTGAATATGGATCAGGAGTGTGTGATCATTAAATGGGTTTAGCATCATTCTGGGTGTGGATACTGGAAACCTCACCATGGGTGTGGGTGGCACCAACCAAGAGGCTTGTAACCTGGATGGGACACAAAGGGACAGAAAAAGGGCAGGCTTGCTGCTTGCTGCCTCCTGCCTGCCCTGCCATATTTCTCTTCTGCGATGCCACCCTTCCTTGGAGCCAGCCGACTGTGGACTGAAAGCCCTACAAACTGAGCTTAAATAAACTTTTCCTCCCTTAAATCGTGGGGGCTGGGTATTTTGTCTCATAAATGAGAGTAACCAAGACACCAACTTAGCTCTGGACTCTGTCCAGGGCCCCACTGCACACCTGGAGTGGCCTCCGCGGTGCCTGCTGTGTGCTCTGCTAGGGGCTGTGCCCACGGCTCTGTCTGCCTTTGGAGAAGGGGTCTTCTGTGTCTTGTGGGGTCTGGACATGCAGAGTTTGGGCTGGCCTCAGGAGTCACACCCATCCCCTTCCTCTTAGCAGGTTCCTCAGAGGAGAAACCACACCCCTCCCACCAGGCCGCTTATTCAGGGCTGTCCAATTGCAAGTGGCAGGGGGAGAGCTTGCTCCTCATAGGACAATGGGGTGGGCGCAGTGAGTAACACAAATCTTCCCACAGAGAATAAAGAGGTAAAATGACATCAACTCATCCGTGCAATTCCCTGGCCTTCAAAGCATGGCCTAGTATGGTCTCTTCACTGAGACAGGATGCTTTGCTGATCCCAGGCTTCTCAATTCAACAGTGCAAAGAGGATAGGAGCGGTGACATCTAGGTCTGACAGACAGACAGACATCTGCAAACCCTGTGCTCCTGCTTCCACAGATGTCTGAGGAGGAGATGAGCATTAATCGGGAGGAGTTGAGGATGCTCAGGTCCTGATGGCAATGGAGGCAGAAAGAGGGTGTGTGCCCTTTGCTAGACATGCCACCTGTCACTGTACTATTATAGGAAATGCTAGGGACCAGAATCTGGGACTGAGCCTAGTTCCTCCACTCTCTGCAAGGTCATCTAAGCAGAGCCCCTCTCTGTAATTTGGATTTAAATTAATGAATTAATTGATAGATTTTTGATTTTTAAGGCAAGGCCTCACTCCATAGTGCAGGCTGGTCTTGAGCTCATTATGTAGCCCAGTCTGGCCTTGAACTTGCGTGATCCTCCTGCCTTAGCCTCCTGAGTGCTGGAATTACAGGCTTGTCCCACCACACCCAGTGACAGCCATGATTTCTACAGAATGATTTCGTGGACATCAGGGTTTAGCAAAGTGCCTGAGCGTGGTAAGAATTCAATCAATTTAGCTGTCACTGTATCCTTGTTACTGATGACAGTGTTACTGAGCACTCACTGTCGCAGGCATGATGCCTTACATTCTAATAATAATGAACATATTTTGTAATAACTGTACAAGGAAAGAGCTGTGATCAGGCTTATTGTATAGAGACTGGAGGCACAGAGACATTTGGTACCTTGCTCAAACTAGTACTGAGTGGGAGGTATGTTTTGATCCCTGGCACATAGGATTTTACCTACCTCTCTTCAGGTTCGTATTATGATTTAGAATCATCAAGAAGTCCAATAATAACAAATGGTGGTGAGGGTGTGGGGGAAAAGGAACCCTTCTCCATTATTGGTGGTACTGCAAACTAATACACCCACCATAGAAATCAGTATGGAAGTGTCTCAGAAAACTAAAACTAGAAATTCCATTCGACTCAACTATTCCCCTTCCAAGCAGCTCCCAAAAGGCTTCATGACATCATCTTACAGGGAGGCGTGCATGAGCATGTATACAGCAGACCATTCAGAATAGCTAAATCTTGGAAGTGGCCTGTATGTCCATTAGCAGACGAATGGATAAAGTGTGGTATTTATTTACAATGGAGCACTACTCTGCCATAAAGAAGGATAAATGTGAGTCATTTGGAGGGAAATGGATGCACCTTGAAATAAATTATTGTGAAATAAATGAGACACACATGCTTAACTAGTGCATGCTTTCTCTTATATAAGAAACACTAAGCATGAATAAAAAGCAAGATAAAAGGCAGATACTAGGACACGAGGAGATAGACCTTTTGCAAATGGGAAGGGGGAAAGGGATGAGGGGGGAGGCAGAGAAATGAGATGGGAAAAGCATCCAGGTGTGTTATGGACAGGTACCAACTCCCCATGAGGAATATAAACATTACATACTGCAAACAAGTACTCATAAAAAAAAATTGAAGGGAACACCCTGCTGCAGGCCCACTGGAGCACAGGAGGACAGGGGTGAGTGCAGGAAGTACTCCAGGGACCTTTCCCAGTTTTCTACCAACATCAGAAGCCCTGGAGGAGACGGTGAGTCTTGGGAGCTATGGGGTTTCCTGTGTAGCTGTGAGGTCAGGCCAAACGGTCTGAGGTGGGGACAGGTCTCGGACGTGGGGCTAGGGGCGGCAGAGATGCACAGGGCAGCTCCCAGATCTGTGAGGCTCCATCGCCCAGCTTTTAGGAGGTGGTGAGCAGAGGTGACTCTTTGGTCGCTCCAAGGATAAGGCTTCCGACCTCCTGGCTGCCCAGTGCTCGGAGAGCTCCTAGTGTGAGGTTTCCATGGGCTCTTCTGTGGCCCATAAGTCCTGGGAGCAGTTGTTCTGCAAGAGTTCCATGATCAAAGAAACCTGCAGCCCTGTCCTATCATAGCAGGTGCTGCCAGGCCCTGCCTGTGTCTCCAGGGCCAGCCACGCTAGTGCACTGGGTTCCTCTGTCAATGCCAGGAGCTGCCTCTCAGCCCCGGGCCTTCTGCAGATGCCTGGGGAACAAAAGGGAAATGCTCCATGCATTCTGCACCCCTCCACCCTGCAGAGCAGCCTTCTGAAATGACTGGCAGGTGCTGGTGGACACGAGCCCAGCCCTCTCCTTCTGTGGTCTGCATTCCAACCACTGCCCAGGGATCCTGGCTAGGGATGAAGGCCCAGCTGCCAAAAGAGATAACTGGCTTGACAATTCTTTCTCTGGGGCTGCTGTCTCTTCCCTGTCTCTCTTCTCCTTTTCCTTACCAGGGTTTCCCGGGGTCACCTTCCAGATAAACTCCTTGCAATCAAATCCCTGAATCACAGCCTGTTTCAGGAGGAATCCAGGACCATATGGCTCCTTTCAGAGATTCCTGCAGCACAGGAAAGCCCTAGAGGTTTGAGAAGGCTCTTAGTTTGTGCTGCTATCACAGGATGCCATAGACTGGGTGGCTCACAAAGGACAAATACGTATTTCTGGAAGTCTGAGGTGAGGATGCCAGTAGTTTTGGGAGAGCTTTCCTTTCCTGGCTCACGCATGGCCATCTCCTTCCTGTGCCCTTGTGTGGCAGAGGGCAGAGAGGGCATGGAAGCAACTGATGTCTTGCTTTTTCTTCTGAGGACCCTGATTCTACTATGGAGCACAATCTCTGTGACCTAATCATAGCCCGAGGCTCCATCCCCAAACACCATCGCCCTGGGAACTAAGAGTTCACCACATGTGCTTCTGAGGGGGCACAGCATTCAGCCCACAGCACAAGGAAACCTGTTTGTCTTTGACAAAGGGTACCCTAAGCTCGGTTACACCCTCAGCACAGGCAACCAGGCTCTCCCCGTGTCCTGTAGGCCAGGCTGGGGTTAGCTGAGGCCCAAAGAGGGGAACCAGGAGCTGAGCCTAGTGTTGGACTCATGACCCCTTCACTCCTGATAGAGGGACATTTTCTAGCTACGTTGCTCCTCATTCTTCTCACCTGCAAACTGCAGAAAGTAACATCGACTCTAACAGAGGTGATGCTCTGCCAGTGAAAATCCCAAGTAAGCAGAAGAGGATTCACAAATAAGTGCGCAGATCTACCTGAAGGGTGGATGTGGTGGATGCCCTCCCTTTCTTGGGTCTGAGTCTTTAGTGCAGGGGACAGGGGACAGGAATATCTTCAATACACCAAGTTTCCCCAAAGCAGATTTCCTCATCCCCACCCCATCAAACCCAGGGTGAGCTGAAATATTAGCCTAGAGAAAAGTTGGAAGCAGCATGCGGAGGGCTGCATCCATCTCAGAATGTACTGATCTCATTTCCATGGCCACCGGAGACAGCCGGGGAAGATAACCAGATGTTCCTGCATCCCTCCTCGCTCCCGCTCGCTCCCTCACTCCATCTTTTTTGTAAATTGAATTTAAAGGGCCCGTTTCTTAGCAACAGCAGCAATCAGTGGTTGCAGAGTCCTTCTTGGCCATTTCAGGGCCCAGAGTTTCCATAAACAGATGAGCCTCTTGGAACCAGCTGGGGATAGGGACCAACAGCAGGGCCACAGTTACAGTCAGCAATATAGGGCTGTCTTTTGAGGGAGGGGAGTACTCAAGTGACTGAAGGTGAGTGCAGGAGGGTCATTGGGGCCACCCTTGGCTCCTGGGCACACACGGCATGTGATGCTACAGAGCAAAGCCCAGAGGTCCTAGCACTGTCCCAGGAAAGCCCTTGTCCTAGGTGGCATGTAAGACCCTTGCTGAAATCCCAGGAAGCTCAGATTTGGCCCAGGGACACTGTGATGTGATCTCTGGCAAGTCCTGATCTTTTCTGGGCCTTAGCTTCTGCCCCAGTCAGATAGGTGGGGACCCTGCTGGCCAAGCTAGCGGACAGAAGTCAGTGTTTGTGGAAACTCTTCAAAAAATGACCACAAATGGTGACTGTGTCAGGGAAAGGACTCTTTCTTTCTCTTGCCTGTAATGCTTCCTCTTCTCTCCCCTGGAGAAAGTAAAGGCCCGGGTGCATTTTCTCCCTGGCTTTACATCTGCCTAGAGGATGTGGTCAAAAGTTAGAGGAAGGAGAGAACTGCATGGCCCTTTGCTTGAATATCCACTAATGCTCAGATCCTTGACTGCTAAGGTTGAAAACTTGCAGCCCACAGACTGCGCACAGCTCTTAATGGTGCTTTGTACTTTGTTGAATTAGTTGCTGGGAGTTACAAATTGGAGGGCTTTGCAAAAGCCATGATTTTCAGTTCCTTTGAATAATCAGAAAGAGCCATCTGTATACTGCTCTTCTAGAGCTAAACAGAGGTGTTTTATTTGGATGGGACATGCACTTTGTCACAGTCCCTGCCACGCCTGGCTGCCTTCCAACTGGGGCCTCTTTGCTCATTTCATATCTACTTGGTCCTCATAAGCACCTGAGTTTGAGACCCTTGCTTGACCAACACCTTGGACATCTGCAAAATGAGAATGCTAAGCAAGCCTCAAAGCATTGTTATTAAGATGAAATAGTCATGCTTGTAAAATTCCTAGCACCCGGCAGGCGTTCAGACATTGGTTTCCACCTCCCTTTTCAAACTTTTATGATTTTGTGTCATTTGACTCTTTCAGAGGAGAGCCTTTGTGCAAGCATGAATTCCTGCTACTATTCCTTCATTCTTTTAGGTAGTCTTGTGCCAGGATTTGTCTTCAAAAGGTGCAAGTTCAAGCCTTGGATTGATTGTTTTTAAGGAGGTCACTTTAGTCAAGGATTTTTGACTTCTCAGCTGTCCCAGTTCCATTCACAGATGCAGAGACTTATTCCTGTGCTGGCATCATGAGTCTGCGTGACCATGCTTCAAGGATGCATAAGCTTCAGCCATGAGAATTCTTGGTCTTGTTTCCTGGAAGCAGAACCGGGGTTTGGGTGCATGTGCTCTTCTGAGAGAGTGCTCTTAAGGAAAATGCTTCAGGGGAGAGGACAAAGTCGATGTGAAGTCTTGCTGAGGTCTGATCTGTGCAGGGTGATGTGGCCCTGAGTGGTAAATCACACTGTGAGCCCCTTTCTTCCCATGGCTGGAGGTGTGTCCTTGTGTATTCCCGTGTCAGCCAGGCACTGCTGGGGGCACCCTCTCTGCGAGGGGTTGTGCTGAGTCTCAGAGAAGCAACGTCCACTGACCGAGGAGGTTCCCTTGAGAAGGGGCAGCTCTGAGCCGAGTGGCCAATGCTCTCAGCAATGGAGCTGTGCATGCTGTGTTCCAGAGGAAGGGGGTCTGCAGGTCCCCGGCAACACCTGTGACAGCCCACCATTTGCATTCTCAGGTCTTGTTTCTAACATTCAGCTCACCTCACTGGGCCCAGCACCTCAAAAATTCTGTGGTCACAACTTCCGAGGAAGTGCGTTAGAGGAGGGTTGGTAGGGTGAACTGCACTTCTCATTGCTGGAGTTGCTCTCAAGGCCAAATTGATCGTCACTATCTTCCTCCTCTACTGCCCGCTTCAGGTTTTTCCTATCCCTGGCTAGAACTTCTGCTGTCAGGGTGGCCTCCCTGGTGGGGAACCCAGGTACTTACCCATGAGAGATATGAGGGGCTGGTTTCCACACCCTTGTCAGGCTGTGGGTGATTAGCAGTAGGTAATACATGGCATGGGGACTCCAAGGGACATCCTAGTGGATCATTTGAATCCAAACACATTTCTCTATACTCCTTTTTATGTGGCAGCAAGCTACACCTTTTTAGGACGATCGGGGCAAGGACACCTGACAACGGGGTAACACTGCCTGTGCCTACCGTTCTACTAACCCAGAAGCAATGAGTGTAGCTAGGTTAACCTATGTGAGGGTCCATGCCACTGGGTTTGTGCCACAATGGTTGGTTCTGTGTATGGGCCCACTGCGCAGTCCAATAGTGGTTAAGTACTGAGGTTGGTCAACTTTGCCCTGTGGGTGCTCGCTGGCATGTATTAATGGATGATATGAAGGTTTCCCGACTTCCCAAGTTCATTCATGCCCCACTACCCCAGCTTCCTCATCCCTGACTTTCAGTCTTGTTCCTCCCAGGCTCCTGCCTTTACAAGCTATGCTATTTGCTGGTTCCAGCGAGTCCCTTCCTTAGACCCTTTTCTCTCCGATTCTTTCTCTCTGATCATTTTGGGGGGATTTCAGGGATCCAGTGTGGGGCTGTAGGGCAGCAATACTCACTTTCAGCTTGTGCCAACATATGGGAACCAAATGTGTACTTTTCCTTCTTCCAGCAGCTGCTTTTGAGGAACCATCATTTGACCACGGAGTGAGCTGAGGGAGAGAGGTTGATGCTCATGCGTTTGGTGACCTGCAGTTTGGATTACCTGTTGTTCAGTTACTCCTGCCCTCTATCCCTGTTTGAACCTAACCCTGAATATAATGCTTCCAACTTTTGATGGATGGCAAACCTTGTGACCTGGGGCTGACAGTCACAGCACCTGGTGGTCAGTTTTGGTCTCATAGCCACTTGGTGTCCTGTGGTCAAACATGTGTCTCTGCCAGAGTCTCCTGTGTCTCAGCCAGGAGTAGCACGCTACGAACTATTTGGGAATGGTGCATGCTTCTCTGCTGCATGGCCTGGCTTTTCTCCAGAACTCCAAGGGTCTGCTTCTTTCTTAGTGGTAAGTGGTACAAGGTACAAAAACTTGTTCTTTATTCTGGAGAAGAGGTCTATGCATTGTTCAAGATCTTGAGTACAAGTTGAACATCCCTAATCCAAAACTCTGAAATGTGAAGTGTTTCAAAATCTGAAACTTCTTGAGCACTAATGTGATGCCACAAATATTTCCTAAAACTACCTTCAGGCTGTATGTATAAAGTATAGGCAAGACATAAATACACTGTGTGTTTAGATTGAGGTCCCATCCCCGTGATATCTCATGAGGTATATACACATATTCCAGAATCTGAAATCCAAAACATTTCTGGCACCAAGCACTTGGATAAGAGATACCCAATGTCCAGATGTATCTGGTTATGGAACTTGTGACCATCTACTTATTAAGTCCTGATTTATGGAGTGTCATTGATAGAGGAGGTCAGAGCGATGCTCTGTGGGAGGCCCTAGTGTCTAGGGCCTTCTGGATACACTATGAGTGTTACCCAGGCCAGGAGGCAGGAGTGTGGATGACTACTGCTGTTCCCCCATGTGCATTTGGGTTACTTCTTTCTGCTGGGCATGGAACTTTGGAAAGGAACTTGCCAGAGCAATAACTACACACCTCTCACTGGTTAAGTTTGTGGTTCACTTTTTTTTAAATTTTATTTTAAAGACAAAAGAATGGAGACATATGACAAAATTATACAGTATATAGAAGGGAATTAGCAGTGGATGTTGTATTACATAATGTTATCTTCACATTAGTTAACACAAAAACATTAAAGAGAAGATAGTAGGGAATTTGCACTGAATGCTGTATAATATAAAGTTATCTTCACTTCTGTTAATACAAAAACGATTGAGGAAATACAGAATTATAGAAAACATAGAAGGGAATTAGCTCTGGATGCTGTCCAACATAATGTTACCTTCACCTTTG
>PVLD010023381.1:0-27488 GCA_004027595.1 Dinomys branickii | reverse complement strand
CTCGGGTTCTTACACCAGTGATATAATACGTTGCCTGCACATGTATCGCTGATTTATTTCACTTATGAGTATGGACTCCAGTTTTGTCCACTTGCCTACAAAGTTCCCAAAATTGTCTTTCTTTATAGCTGAATAATATTCCATTGTATAAAAATGCCACAATTTTTTAATCCAGTCTTCTGTGGATGGGCACTTGAGTCTGAATCCTTAAATAAGTAAAGATAGAACAATAGCAACGTCCCCAAACAATCATTTCTGTATTTAACTGTTTTTAAAATTCAAGTAAATACCAAAAGAAAAAAAAAAAAAACACATCCTCTTCATTAAGCTCCAACTTTGTTGTATTCTGAAACTGCAGTCCTAATTTATTAGTTGAAAGAGAAGGGAAGTTGCAAGCCAACTCCACCCAAAGATAAATGCATATTCTCACGTACCGTGTGTTCGTTTTATATGGAAGCCGTCTTAGTTTTACCTAACTGGCCTCACTTTAGTTTTGGAATATTCGTCACTGTGCCCGCTTTTTAGCTGTTCCTCGTATTAGCACATGTTTGCAGCGCTTAAGGAATACGTTCATTGAGGAGAGCTGGCGCACGGGCAGAACACACCGTCATTCCTTCTGGTCCCTCTTTCCCTCTCTGCCCTCGCCCCACCTCTTGCCGCCGTCCCTTTTACACCTCCCTGCTTCATACGACCTTCCTTCTATTTTGCTCTTTCATTTACTTATACTTCAGCGCTCTCATATAAAAGAACCCGTATGTTATTTAACCTGTGCATCTGATTTTTTCATGTACTCTAGAACTGAGTGTGGTGTCCTCAGCCTGCAATCCTATCCTTCCAGCAGGCTCAAGCAGCGGGATCGAAAGTTCAACCCCAACCTGGGTAAATTAGTGACTTAGTGAGACCCTGTTTCAAAACAACAAAAAACAACAGGAAAAAATTGCGTGTGATAAAGCTCAGCAGGAAGGCCCGGTGTTCGATCTTCAATACTGGGGGGAAAAGATTCAATCCAGGAAATCTAATAATAGCACAGAACTACATTCCCCGCCCACACCCGACACTTGCCGAAGTCACAGTGCTCTCACTACTCGCATTTCTATGTTTTCTTAACTTCGTTATAAATACATCTTGTGTATTTTTGAGAATGGGAGGTTTGGAGGTTTAACAATTTGTCTCAATATAGTCCAGCACACATAAGCTGGACTAAAAAAAAAAAAAAAAAAATCAAACCACACCCTGAAGCTTCTCATAAACTTATATTACTGCTATTTTTCATTTTGAAATCTGTAACACATTTGCCATTTTTGTCATTTCAGCTGAAAACATTCTAAATGTAAATCTTATAAACAGAACATATTCTCCAGTTAAGTACTGTAAATCCAACCCAAGGTCAAATTTGGTGTTGATAGAAACCATCCAGAGGAAATCAACAAAAACTTAATGGCTGAGTTTATCACAATAAACACTTCATAAAATTCCCTACCCATGGTGCAAGATTATAGATGTTCAGATTCTGTTATACATGATGCTATTTTTAGCACCCTGCCTAGGAACATGGCTGAGTATCACAGAACAAATTCTCATGAAAATTAAAACCAAGTCCTCACCCCTCCGCCCCTGTCGTTCTCTAATATTGCTTCTGTTGTTGTTCTGAAAACACAGAACACATTCAGAAGTAACTGACGCGAAGACAACAGTGCAGACATTTCCGGGTGAATTTGCGATTGAGCGAACTGTACTTTTCTTCCTATGGATCTATTTCCTACCTCCCAACAAAGTCTTACTGGGAGTCGTATGACTCCTGTCTCTTCTGATAAGTTCTAGGTTTTCCTTTCTAGATAATTATCAGTTCACATACATACAAATGGATCCTCCACATTCTTCACCGTTTCCCAATGATGATACTTTGAATAACTAAAGTACAGCATCAAAACAAGAAAAATGAAACGGAACCAGCCAACCTTCGCGTTCACCGGGTTTACGTGTACACATGTGCTCCTGTGTGCGGATTTCGTCCTGTGCAGGTTTCGTTGACGTCAGCACAGTGAGGATTCAGAAGAGTTTCACCCCCAGGACCCCTGTGCCCTTCTTTTCTTGCCAGTCCCTTTTTTCCATCTCTCCATGCTCTCGTCTGCTGGAAACCTAATTCATCTTCCACATTTGTAATTTTGTCACGTCAAGGATGTTTCATAAAAGAATCAACAACAGATACATTTTAATATTGTATTTTTTCACATAGTAAATTCCCCTCGTATCTACCCAAGGTGTGTGTAAGTAAGTAAACATTCCCCTCTGTCACTCAGTAACACTGTGGGATGTGGACAGTTTAACCATTTCCTCTGGAATGAATACTCAAGAGTGTCGATTTCGGGCTGTATAGTAAAAGCATGCAACATCCTTTCCTGAGTGGATGTACCATTTTGCATTCCACAGGTAATGTACAAATGATCCATTTTGCTCCATAATCTGCCCCAAATTTAATGTTTTCACACACATAGACACACACAGACACACACACACACACACACACGCACACACACACTTATACTTTTAAAGAATACTATAGCAAACTTGGTAGATACATAGTATCTCATTAGGGTTTTAATTTTCTTTTCCCTAACAATCACTGACATTGAGTATCTGTCTGGGCCATCTGATACCATGTTTTTTGGACTATATTTTCTCCATGTTGTAGTTGGTTTGATTATTGGTTTTCTTTTATCTTTAATACTGAATTTTGGGACGTTGTTTAAAGTGTACTATAAGTACAAGTCTTTCTTGAGATACATTCCATGCACATGCTTCTCCCCATATGCAGTTTTCTGTACAACCCTCTTACAGTGACTTGGACAGATCGAGTACCAGTTTTGAACAATTCTCCCATTTAGTGACCGAAATACTATTTTGTTTCTTAAAACAATTTAGCACGCTAATCATTTAATAAGTAAAAAAGTATTTATTGTGCAGGTATTTAAATTTTAACCTGAGCATTTTTGAAGTTAATTTTCCAAAAGCAGAAGTACACGTGGAAATTTTATTTTATTTATTTATTTATTGTACCGGGAATCAAACTCGGGACCTTGCGCTTGCCAGACACGCTAAAATTTCTAAATGTTATGCCCTAGCATTTGGAACTTGGAGGCTGATTTTCAGGGTATCACAGTGAAGCTTTGGTTGTGTTGTTTCGTAGGTTCTGTCGCCACTGCCTGCCGTGACCCCGGGGTTCCCATGAATGGGACTCGAAATGGTGACGGAAGAGAACCCGGAGACACTGTTATTTTTCAATGCGACCCTGGATATGAACTTCAAGGACAAGAAAGAATAACCTGCATTCAGGTAGAAAATCGATACTTCTGGCAGCCCAGCCCACCAGTCTGTATAGGTATGATTTAAGTATAATTAAAGTTTATTTATAGAAACATTAAAAAATGGTTAGAAACTTGTATTGATGTTAGTAAGAGAACTGTATTGTAGAATAAATTCTGTATGGGAGTCTAAGATTTTAGAGGATTCCAAAACTCCCCAAAATGTACAAAATTACAAGGATCTTGAATTTTTCTAAGGAATAAGGGTCCATAATGCCATCAGATTCTCATTGCTTTTAAGATGCTTAAAGAGTTTGGAAACAAAGTTCTTGAAAACTCTTGATCACCCTTTACTAATAAATGCACTTTTTCATGGCTTTAAAACTTTAGATTCAGACTATTTAAGATGGCCCATATTGATCTTGCCTTTTCGATGGTTATTTTTTCTAAGGAAGAACATTTATTTAGTGTATGTATTTATTTAGAAACTATGGTAGAGTTTCAAAGCTTTGGTTTTCTATTCAATTTATGTGTCCTAAAAGAATATCAGAAACTTAAGATTCAGATTATTTCAGCACTAGCTCTGAGAAAGAAATAATATACCACTTCTCAGATAAGAGCACTGAGACAATCTACTATATAATTAAATTAATTTAATCATAACCTTTTCTGTTCAGGTGTTTGAATGTTGGTTTCACCTTCAAGGCAAAATACATTTTGAACACATTATATTTTCTCTACTGAAAATTTTGTTTACGTACATGTTCTTTCACTATACTTCAAGTAACTTCAAAGAAGATTCTATATTTCACAATAATTAGTTTACATTTACCTCAACTGTGCTCTTAAAAGTAGGGGAAATAATTCAAGGAAGTTTTACAAAGGAAAAGAGACTAGAAAAAATTCATGTTTTTTTCCAAAGTGTTCATATGTTTATCTACACTTCATTTAGCTTTTAAAAATTCCAGTTAAGCTCTACTTTCTAATTAATTGAAATTTTACTGCATTTCTCATGAGGTAAATCTTTTTGTAAAGAACAAATGATAAGCACTGCTACTGCTTTGTGATTCTTAGTCCTGAATATCGCATATTAGGGTGATCAGATATGTTATGTCAAATGCTTTTTATATGGAATCATAAAATACTGAACAGTTGGTACTGAAATTATAGAGACACTAAAATCCAAAATGCAAAAGATAATAGATCCCTGAGATCGGCAGTGATAAAATTCCATTTATAGACAACAATATGCTTTAGCTAGCAAGGTCTAATTCTAGGGGAAAAAATAGCAGAGTACTAAATCTTACTTAAATGGAGTAGGTTGTGAAAAGTTTCTGTATGGATTATGGTACTGTGTATTATTTCTTGGTAAGGAAAGATAGCTTGAGGAAAAGATATGCATTAGAGCTTCTCTAGTGAGGAAAATAACCTTAAAAGGAGTATGAAAAATTGCTAAGCCTGCAGAAAGCTTGACCTCTGAAACTGATAAGAAAGAACTCAATGATTGGAAATACTATGCCAAAGATTAAACCCTGAACTTTTTAGAAACTCCAGAAGTCTGTGTCTCAGACCCTAGAGCATAAAGCATCTTGCTTGCATACGCAAGTAGCCTGATAGCAAGCACCAAACAGAAGCACATCATCTTTAGAGAGTTAATAGGATCATTCCAGCTAAATTGACAGTGCAAAGATTACTTTGACATTGCCGGAGGGCAAGTATCAGCACTCAGTATAAAGGTAAATAACAAAGACATCAGTGTGCGTGGGTGGGGGAGGATGAGAAACCCAGGACACAAATGAAACTGAACTGGGAAAAAATTAAGAAGACAGTAAAACATTGATCAATAACTGCGCTCATATAACTGCTTTGCAAGGAACTATACTCCCAACCAGTCATTCCCGTTAAAATTCCATGAAAACTAACTGAAAATTTAATTCATGGACTTTTTAAACTTTTATTTTGGATGCTTGATGATAGATGCATAAAAATCAAAATACATTCTAAATGTTACTTAAAGGTGAATATATCTACTTTCCGGTTGTTTAGAACTTACAAATGTAAAATAATATTTCTGCCTGGGTCATCAGATTTTATAGCTATATTTGGAAAACCTTCATAAATAATTTAATGATAAAATAAAAATTTTAAGGAGTCTTATGCCCCAATACAAGTATAATCTTGTACATTATCTAATAGACGCTTTAAACATGTGTAATAAATTTTCCTATATTTTGAGTGATAAAGGGTATATAAGTAAAAACATATTTATGTATATGAATATATAAAATTTCTAACAATAAAAAGACCAATGTTGTTGCTAGAAAATAAGGAAAATTGAAATGATATTGTTCTCCTACAATCCCCCAAATTATACTTAATTCTATAATTTTAGCACCTGAAAAGAATCCTGTGCAATATTTTTCCATCATTCTACTTTTATGGATAATGTGTACATAGTTATACATGTTATTATTCATATTTTCATATTCCCATGTGCTTTGTAAAACACCCAAAACAAACCGAAGTGGAGTTTGTGAGGAAACGTAGCTTCAAATTAAATTGTACGTTGATCCTTTAGTCATCGTCACTGGGTCATAATCAATATAAAGAACTAGCAATCTACATTTATTCACGTACCACAAGCTAAGTGTGCTCATTCGTTCATGTGCAAAATTTATATTTATTCAAACACAGTGATGCTGTATTCTTCTAAAACATCATTATAACTCTCCAATCCCCGAATTCCAGCCAAAATTTCTTGCAACTCTTATTTCCTGTAGAACCACTGGCCCCCATCTCTCAGGTCCAGCAATAGGGCTGTCCTTCAATGAGCACCACTTGTCCATGCAGCCCGTGCCCAGCACAGTAGAGCTGTCAGTGATTTTACCCCATGAATCCTTCAGTCTCTTGTCTCGATCTCTTGCAGGTTTGGCTTCACAGAGTTTCTGTGAAATCAGATGTTAACTGGAGATTTATGAGACAAGAGGAGCAATAAAAATGATGCTGGTTAAAAATAATGGTCCAAGGGCTGGGGATATAGCTCAGTGGAATAAGCAGGCCAGGGTCCTGAGTTCGATCCCCAGTACCGCCAAAAAAAATTTAAAAAATAAAAATAATGGTCCACACAAAGGAGGGAAACGTTGCAGGCACAAAATGCAGAAAATGTGTCCCTATTTCACTTGCGTGCTTTGCATCCATTACAAGACACAGCACACTGAATTGGGAGGATTCCTACTAGACACACCTGGCTATTCACAATCAGGCACACACTGCTCGTGCACAGTGTCTGTATTCTGATTGATCCTTCCGCAATAAGTCTCCAAGTCATTTGTTCCCATGTGTTTACCTCTAGTCCGAATGTCTCCACTTGATTATTTATAAATAATTATAGTTTATATCATCATTTATATTATTCATTTAAAGTATTGATATAATAGTAATTATATTTAACTATATATCAATATTTTCTCTTTTGTACTTCATTACATCCATTGTGTGTTGCAGTGAACATACTAAATGACTCCATTTGGCTGATGATCTTAAGTAGGGCTTACTTTTAGGGTAGGGCTTATATTACAAGCATCGTAAAAATCCACACTGGTGCTTATTTTCCAGTCAGGTCTTATTTTCAGGGAAATATGGTACAGAGGATGGCTGAATTCTACTCATAAATAACATGTGCATAATAGTCTTTAGCTTACATAGTAGCAGTGACTGCTGACATGTGAGAGGAATATGGCACTGAGGTGAGGCAAAGGAAATGAAGGTGGGAAAAAGTTGCTATGGAAACCAGGAGAGGCTGAAGAGAATTTAAGCATAGCCCATGTTGGGTTGAAACTTTAAAAATGAGCAAAGCTGTGTACATACAGAAGAGGAAAACGGAAGTGCGTGAGCAAAGTCACGCAAGTACTGTGACCCACAGGCCCTCTGGGAGTATCGGAATCTAATGTGTGTGCATAGCAGGGTAGGTGAGCAGGAGAGAAAGACAAGAGCAGTCAGCTCACAAAAGCTGCACTGAGGCTGAGGCATTAATCTTATAGGCAATCCAGTCTAAAATGTAAATAACCATGGCATTCTGTGTGCAGGCATAGTGTGATAAGATGTTTTTGCAGGAAAGGCAAATTGGCAGGAAGTAGATTTCATTAGTGGGAGACGTTGTAATAACCCTGCAGGGCGGTCAGAGTCAAGTAGTCATGAAATATGGTAGAAGGGCAAGGAAAGAAGTTGAAAACATATTCATGAGACAGAGTCTGGGCAGGACTTCTTGATGGACTGGTGCAAGAATACGGTGAAGGCAAGGGAAGACCCGGGATGCCCAGTTTGGGAATAAAGGAAGATGAGAATGTGAATCAAACACTATAAGAACATAGGAAGAGAAGCAAATTCCAGCTGAGGTGTGAGCATTCCAGACGTTCTGTTTGACGTATGGAGAAGTGACAGAGAGCACTTGGGCATGGTTTAGAGTTCTCCAGAGCTACCTGCCAGAGGAGACAGGAAAAGGACTGCTCTGTGTATAAAAGAATGGCAGATAAAGTCACACATTTTGAAGTGGTCAACAAGGAAAAATGAAACCATAAATATTAGGAAGACCAGGAAAAGAACGCAGGAGAATGCCAAAACAACGGGGTGAAGTGCAAGAAGGGTTCCACAGAACTGAGGTGTGTGCACATTCTCCACGAGAGAAGTAAAGACTTAACGCAGCAAGTGTTAGGTACAGGTTTACAGGTGGGGATGGTTCTGGGCCGGAAAGCAAAAGAAAGTCTGCTTTATTTTTGTCTCCTTTGTGAAAGTTACTTAAGGTGGACCTAACAATTTCTGGCTTTGAGGGGAGGGAGGTTGAGGGAGTCAGCAATGACTGAGAAGAGAACTGCAGGAGAAAGGGACCAAAGAAAGGGGTGTGTGTGTGTGTACACACGTGTGTATGTGTCTGTACATGTGTGTATGTGTGTACACTGTGTACACGTGTGTGTACACACGTATGTGTACACGTGAGGGAACGCACACATGTGTATGTGTGTGTACATGTGTGTGCACACATGCACCACTTGCCACTTTTCTCACCACCAGGGATATCCTTATTTCCCTGTTTCCTTAAGCTGCCACCTCTGTGCAATATATTATTCTCTAAACATAACTACATTTAACATAGTTCAAAAATAATCCCCTGAGGAATCTATTTTCTAAATTTAACTGACAGCTTTTTAACCTTTCCACTGAAGAATCACAGAGGCTTTTGTTTAGGGCCGCAATAATGATTAGTGACTGCCTGTGTGCATTGCCAGACAGCTCATTTTAGGAATGTACTGTAACTGTATTCAGGATAAGCATGTTGGAAAGCATCCTAGGTTCTCAGATAGCTGTGCTTGCTCGTCAACTACTGGCAAAGCCGCTTCCTCCATCAATACACAGGAAGAAGCAGGGAAGATACGAAGATGAGCCAAACATTCTGTGTCGTACTGTGCCAGTTTTTAGAGGTTTTGTCTTTGTTTTCTTTCTAATTTTTCCAGTAACCTTCAGAGTTTGTATAATACTTTTCTTGTTTTCAGAAACTGGAAAAGCAGCAAATTCAGTAGATCCATGTATGTGCTATGCATTCAGTGTGTTACTGGTCTTCCTTGAAAGACATTGAAGTATTTAATCATTCAGTACTGTAGGAGCCAGATCTGTGCAGTATCTCGTAAACCATCCTAGAGAAATGTTTTCACAAATATATTGATTGCTAATGAATTTTATTAATCTCTTAAGGGATTTTGTTTGCTTCTTTAAATTAAAGCACCCTGTGGAGGCAATTTAACAGGATCGTCAGGCTTTATTCTTTCACCAAACTTCCCTCACCCATATCCGCATAGCAGGGACTGTGACTGGACCATCGCCGTCAACGCCGACTATGTTATCTCCCTGGCATTTATCAGGTGGGCGCTCACACTTTCCACTTTGGAAAATCTTCCTGGTTATTTGGTTTTGTATTTGTGTGAGGAACATTTTTATTTCTGTACAAGACACGTTCATTGTATTGTGGATAATCTCATTACTAATACTTCGCAATTAGTAATTTGCAAAGCCTTGAGTAATAGTGTAACAGCTCTGAAGGGCAATAGGTGAGATGCTTCATCCTCTCCCCAGGGCAGGGGAAACATGTTAAAGTTCAGGTGGTTTATTGGTTCTCTCTTTATAACCTTTCCTTCCTCTCTGTACTTACCATCACTGCTTCAAAAATTTCATTTTTTCCTAAACTTCAAGATTAAAAGGTCAGCACATCAATACTTTTTCTCCCATATTTGCATCACTCGAAAGACTTTTGGCACATTTAAAACTCATGTGTAGTACCACCCCTGGGCTTAGAAGACATATTTCTAGTTACTTTTCTTTCTAGCTGTCTCATTAACTCAACCTCACAGAGTAAGATTTAATAGGTCATTTTTGTGTGATTTGTCAGCCAAACTGATCCCAGGATAAAACCTACGAGGGAGTGTTTCAAAGTTTACATTTCTTGTTTAACTGTAGAAACTACAGAATAAAGTTTAAGCTGCAGTAATAATAATAATAATAGTAATAATAGTAATGATCATATAATTTTTAAAAACAGCTTGTGTTGAAAAGAAAGCAGGTGGGTCAGTGTTCTAGCTCAGCATGGTCACAGCTGTTACCATATGTAAATTGTTTAGTTGAATTAACATCTGTTTCCTTGTACAAAGCCAATATTTCCATGATAAAGTGGGGCCTCTCTCCCTTACTGGAAGAGGCTGATAAATGGAAGATACTGGTGATTTTCAGTGGAAAAGGCTGGTGATTTAGCTCAGTGGTAGAGCATTTCCTTAGCATGTGCAAAGCCTTGAATATGAACTCTGGCACAGCAAATACAGAAAGATTTCAATGCTGAGTAATAACCAATATATTCTCTATGTTAAAATCTTCCTAATTTTTACAAAGATTGTTGTAATCAGTAGGTTGATCCTAAATAACCATTTTTTTTTCTTGTCTCTACTACATTAAACCTGCTTGGTATTTAGGTAGAATATTAGACTTACACAACAGAAGACTTTCTAATGTACTGAAGCTAGATTTTAGAAAACAATAAGTAAAGGTAACTCAGACTCATGAACATTTAGCAAAAGAGTGATTATATGGAATTTTTATTTCTACAATTTGAAGTGATACGTTGCTAACTGATAATACCAGGCCAAGAACAATAATATAATAATAATATTATTAGCTCTAGACCAGGACCTGTTGTAAGATAACTTTCTGTGGTAAATACTATATTATTTTGAGTTTCATAGTTGATGAGATGGGAATAAAATTCTTCTAGTTTACTTGGAGGTAGAAGGCTGTGTTACATGATGTGTTTGACATAAATTTGATTTCTATCCCTTTCTACCTTAGGGAGGTGATTTTTCAAGGCTTTGGTGCATGCAATTATAAACTGAAAACTGTAATCCCTTCCTTACTGAGTACTACAGGATTAATGGCAAGACCAAGCTAATAATTCTGAAAATGCCTTGAAAAACATAACATACTACTAAGTGCACCATTCTTCTCATTTTATGGGAAAACAACCATTACTCTTAAGATCCACAAATATCCTACAAAAAGACTTTTTGTTTTATTTCTATCAAATAAGCTATAAATCAACATTCAGTTATATTTTAAGATAAATTAGAAATTAAAAATAAATTTCCTGTGTTCTATTGTTAAATAGGCTCTTATTGTTCCAGGCTTAATACTGCTTTTACCACTTACAAAGCACTTATTTCCACTGATCTTCCCCAAAGTGAACTAGGCAAGGACGTTGTAAGTACTATCCAATCTTAACTTCACAAAAGAGAAGTTCAGAAAGAAGTTTTGTCTCATAACCAGGATAATAAGTGTAAAATTGGACTTGCTTTTCTGATTTGTGATACATGATACCAGCAGCTACCAAAAATTAGACCTTAGATATACAGAGAGTTTTTAAGATGAATTAGCTGGACATGGAAAGTTACTGAAAGACATAAACTGTAACAGTGTGATGTTTCCCTAACTGTCACATGTTTTAGGAGCCCTTACATATGAAAAGCTCAGTAACCTCTGGACCGTGCCAGTGTTTCGTCAGGATCATTTACACACAAGCATGGAGTAGAAGGGTCCATCTTTCTTGTAGAGCTACACATGAAGGATGAGAACAGCTGTAAACACTTCACTGCTGTATGTTCTATAGATCTGAAAATACTTCACACCTCGCAAACCTCCTGTTTAGAAACAAAGATGATAAAATGACAAAGCAATTTTTCTGGTGATTGATGTTTAACAAAGACAGGTTTACTGGTTTCATTTTGTATCATGAGCTTGCTGACTTTCCTCAGTAAACCGAAAGGACTCCTGTTCTTCCCACTGTATATCTCTCTCCCACACTATCAAGTTGATTATGTAAAGATCAATTCATTGCTTGACCCCTACCTTTTAAATATTTGGATATCACAACCATTATGAGACAATTTTTACACATTTGATGGCTACATAAGTTTATTTTGGAAACTTTGCAATGTGTAAATTTTTGATTTGAATTATTCACATGGTAAAAGGTCATTTTTCCAGCATTACCTAATCTTTCCAGTGTATTAGTATGATTTCTCCTACATTATGTTTCCAATGACACAGACATGCTGAGTCCTGCAATATCTCCAGCATGACTTGGAAACATAACAAAACATGTATTTTCAAGAAAAAGAATACCCAATGCAATGTACAATGCTTCACTGAATGGTTTAAAAGTAAATTTTGTATTCCATTTCAACTTTCATTTGAATCTGATATGTAGAGTTGAATTTAAAGGAATAAAATTTGTCACAATATTGTAATGTTCAAAAAACTTGGACCACTGAAAAAGTAAAAGACAAAGAAGTTGTATTTTCATGGTAAGAATATGTGGATTAAAATTTTAAACTAGGTATAATTAATGTGACAGATGCAAAACTTCAACCTCTGACTCCAAATTTGCTGAACTCTGCCTTACGGATTTCTTGTATTCCTTCCAGATACACTGCCAGTGTAGAAATTTTTTAAATGTCAGGATTTTTATTTCTTCTTCCACGGGCAGTGTGATACTCATATTCAAACAAATTATTAGATGGGATTATTTTTGACAGGTTCTACTGTTCCTTTTAAGCAGTAAATATATAATTATATGACTATTATGGTTAATGCTCTGATACAAATAATAATCATTTTACTTTTTCTCTGTCTCCTATTTTTTAACTTAGTTTTAGCATAGAACCAAACTATGACTTTCTCTACATATATGATGGACCGGACAGTAATAGCCCCCTGATTGGAAGTTTTCAAGACAGCAAGTTACCAGAGCGAATAGAAAGCAGCTCAAACACCATGCACCTGGCTTTCCGGAGTGATGGATCTGTTAGTTACACCGGATTTCACTTAGAATACAAAGGTAAATACATCCAGCTGTACCATGATGATTTAAACTGTGGGTGTTTTATAAGGAGGATGATTTCGTGGTGGCCATTGTTAGCCTGGGCTACATGCATTTTTCCTATAATATGCACTTTTAATACAGACGCTGTACAGTTCACCTCATAAAAGAGTTCTCATTGCAGACTTTTACTATCAGTGAAGAGGAAATTAGCATTTCCCAAATTGCTACCAAAGGAAATGTATCAGGCAAACAAATTAGCAATTAGAATACTGCGGTAGTTGGCTAAGGACACAAAACATAACAAAACAAATTTCATGTTTTGGAAACTGAAGTTTCACTTAAATACTTTATTCAGGCACTACTTTCAACAAGGAGGAAAATGTATGGGATAGATATATTTGAAAAAATGTTTCCAAATATTACAGTGTGCCCCTATTCAGAACAGGGTAAACAAGACACTGAAAATTGTGTTGCAGAATGTTTCTGCAAGTATTGAAATAAATTATATTGGGATACTTATTTGATTTATATAAAAATGTTTGAAACTAGCACATGAAAACTTAAAACTTGTACATATGTATGGAGTACCATGTAAGGATTTGATATTTTTATGTTGTGCAATAATTAATATTATTTATCTATTCAGATATTTAACATTTCCTTGAAAATGCTTAAAACCCTTTCCTGTAGGTTTCGTAGATAGCTCATCACCGTTGTCTGTCGCCACCTACTCGGCAGTTACACACCACCTCTCTCTTTTTTTTTTTTTTTTTTTTTTTTGCGGTACTGGGGATCGAACTCAGGACCCTGCGCCTGCTAGGCAAGTGCTTATTCCACTGAGCTATATCCCCAGCCCTACACCACCTCTCTCAACATCAACTCGAACTTCGTCCATGTCCATCGGGCGCATTATTTTTCTTCTCCAGTATTCTCTCCCAGCTCTGCTGACCTCATCCTGCTCTCGATCTCTAAAACGTGGACTTGTTTAGGTCCTGCAAATAATACTGTTAAACTTTATAATCAATGCTTACAGGAACAGAGTCAGATCTTAGCTGTGTAGTTTGAAATTTATTTTTTGATAACTGAGTGCATATATACTAAGAATTCCCCTCAGGTTATCAACTGGATTTTAAAAATGTACTTTTTGGATTTGTTTTGATTTTTAATAACAAAAATTATGTAAGATAAAAAAAGTGCAAAGTATCCGATTTAAAATTTGAAAAAACTTAATATTGTGCATATTCGCAACATGTACAAATGAACTCCTTTTGTGTTTGCCCGGAAACAGGGGTTTTCTCTTTAGGGCTGTCATGAGAGGTCCAGATAAATTTCACAACAACATATGGCATTAGTTGAGGAAGATTTTTTTAAGGAAAGAGAAAACTCACACGTCAGTAAGACAGACACGCAGTCCTGCAATAACTCCAACATGACTTGGAAGCGTAAGGCAAGGGCCAGGATACCTGCTGCCATGGACATAGTATAGGTTCACTGCAGTGGACACATTGAGCCTGCTTTAAATCTCCCATCTAATGGGGCATGGTAGTGAGCGGATACACAGACTGGCAGAGAGAATGAGGATTCAGGGTGCAGGCTCTTTATAGAGGTTGTGTGCAAGTGTTAGATTCTCTGACCCTGAAGATGCTTAGAGGTTGAGACTGTGGCTGAGGAAGTCGGTGCTTTCACTCGGCACTGAGTCTTGGTGCCATCCACCCTGCTCCCTCCACCCAGGATGTGCATCCTTCCCACAGCTGGGATGCTGCCTGGCTACAGAAAAAATCTCAGTGCGTACTGAGGGTAATTTTCAGGCACTGTTGTTCATATATCCCATCGTATATACATTGTTTGTACTATTTTAACACAATTTTACATTTTAACAAGTATGGAATACATGCTTCTGAAAATTGCATGTATTGATTTTGAAATCTTTAAGTGTTAGACGCAAGTAGCTTTAGAGGTTTAATTTCTTTATGATATTCTATCATATGATTGTATTAGCTGATTTATAAGTTTTTGTGCTGGTAGTCACTTAACATTTTTAATGATACAAATGAAACATGATGGACATTCTTTTACACTTCTTGTCTCCTTAAGACATTACATAAGAACGTAATGACTAGGTCAAACGGTACGCACCCTTTCAACTTAACTCCACACTGCAAACTTATTTTCTAAAGAAATAATACCCATTTATACTCAGTGTCAGATGGTGCTTTTGTCAAATTTGAAAGTTATTCATCTTACTCTTGCTAAATGATGTCTCATAATCAATTTTTATTGCCTTATTAATTAAATGAAGCACCTTTTCCCTGTTTTACATATTGATGTTTTCCTATTGTTAACTGAATATTCTAGTTATATCACATTTTCTACTTGTTTTTATTCATTTTTACTACTTATAAAATCTTATTAGGTGTATGGATTTGATTATCTGTTACTTTGTTGTGATTATTTTACCACCATCTTTGACAAAAGACTACCATTTATTTCTCATTTCTTCTGCTGTACAAATTTTAAAAATCAGTATCATATTATTGAATCCTTTATTCTCCTAAAGATTAGTATATTTTGTGCTGTGTACAAAACTCTTTCTTGTGTCGGGGACATAGCTCAGTGGCACAAGTGCCTGCCTGGCAAGCACAAGGTCCTGAATTTGATTCTTGACACAAAAAAGAAACCGCTTTCTTATTAAAGTCTCATAAAGACATTTTCCTAAATTGTTTTCCAGAGTTTGAAAGCTTTGCTTTTCATGTTTCATCTTTAATGTATGTGCAGTTTATTTCTGGGTAAGCTAAGAATCTAATTTTTTTTTTCATAAGCATAATCAATTACCCAACACCATGTGTCGACACATAATACTATTTCTGTCAACTGTCAAGTTCTTCTGTCTGTTTCTGGATTTTTTATTCTGTTCCACTGGCCTGTTTTTCCATTTCCAGGCCAAGACTTCCATAAATATTATCACTATGGCTTTCAGATAAGTCATGGGTGTATGAAAATAGATCACAGCATCTATAGCCTTCAAAATTGTCTTGGACACCTATAAACATTTTGAAATTTCCTTTAGATTTTAGAATTAAGCTTGTTCTACTTGCTGAGTTTGACTGAGATGCATTGCTTTATGTGTAAATTGAATTATGACATTTAATCTTCCCATCTGTTAATATGGCATGGTTCTGAGTTTACTCATGTTTTTTCAAAGCCTTTTAATAGTAATTTATAGTTTCCTTTGTAAAAGAGTCCTCATTTTAATCTTATACTTTGCATTGCTCTTCAATGAAACATTTGTTATCAAATTTCCTACTTACTGTGAAGAGTACAGCACAATTAACTTTTGAAATTCCTCAGTATCTTACAAAGTTAATTAGTACTTTCTCTAAGGTAATAACTTCTCTGAAACATTTTTTGAATTGTTTATGCAGAGACATTTCTGTTTATTTTTAATCTATAGGAACTTCTCTTTGTTTTAATTTATTAAATGTTCTGCATTGGAACTCCGGTGTTATTTCAAATAGAAACAGTGGAAGCCATGAACCTTGTACCATTGATATTTGAAAGAACACAGTGCTCAAATTATAACTATAATGTTTGCAGTTGATAGTGAGAAAAGTTAATAAAGAGCTCCTGTATTTAGCTTTTAGTATATTCAGACGTATTCAGAAGTAACTTAAATATAAACAGTCATTTACAACCCTGAGTGAAGAATTTTCGACACCAATGTAGTAGTCAGCTTTTGGTTGTTGTTAAACAATAACAACCACACTTAAAAGAGCATAGGTTTCACTAGCTCACAATTGCAGTCCGTGTTTGGCCACCTCCAAGGCAGCGGTATCGTGGGACAAGGAGGGAGAGTAGCAAAGCTGCTTAGCTCCTTGTGGCAAGGACGCAGAAAGGAAAACAGTGCCGCAGCTGAAGGGGGGTGCGATAAGGAAGAGCGAACGTAAGGACACGCCTACATGCCCCAGGCGGACCAAAGGCATGCTTTTTACTAACATGCCAGGCATTTTTTAATCCACTGAAGTTGCTGCATCCGGATTAGTGATCACAGTTCATTCCTGGTCAACGGCACATACAAACACATCTCCTAAAATCACACCTAATCTCAAAAACATGCGAATTAATAATTCTGCCTAACATCAGACAAGAACAAATGGAAAGTCAATAATCCATTCCACAAAGCCTCAACATCGAAGCATTTTTCAAAAGTATAGTTCTCTTCTTTTTTTTTTTTTTTGTGGTACTGGGGATCAAACTCAGGACCCTGCGCTTGCTAGGCAAGCGCTTATTCCACTGAGCTATATCCCCAGCCCCTATAGTTCTCTTCTAAGACTCAAGGCAGACTCATAGCTGTGAAGTTCTGTAAAAATAGAAAAAGAAGTTGCATGATCCCGAAGTACAATGGCACAGGGTAAACATTCTCATTCCAAAAGGGAGGACTGCAAGGATGGAAAAGAACTGGACAAAAGCAAGCTCAAAACCCAGCAGGGCAATCATTCAGTCCAGAGCACTAAGTAGGAGAATGTGATTTCAAGCAGTCTGGGTATCCCAACATCTATGGCTATCTCAGCTGCAGCCCACATGGCCTCTCTCTTGGGCTGGCTTCATTCACAGTCTTTGGCTTTCCTTAGCTAACATTCCACATTCCCGGCATCTCCAGCTTCCTAGGGTGTCTACTGTGCCTTTGGCTTCCTAACTAAGGCTTCCTGCAGTGCCTTTGTAGGGACTCCTTGCTTGGTCTTCTAGGCCTTCTTTTGAAATCTGGGCAGAAGCCAATTTGACCTCATAACTTTTGCATTCTGCATGCCAGTATAATTAACATCACAGGGAGGACACCAAGGAGTGCTGGCAGTTGAAGCACTATCCAGGACCCCTTGGACCATGACTGAAGTGTCCGGATGGCTAACTATGGTGAAGTTAATTCTGTGGAGCCAGTTGCCTACCAGCCCTCTTTGAGTACGAGTCCAAAGGACTTTTCTCAAGTGAAAGTTTGAGAGTTTTTGCACACTTGAGTCTGCAGTTACTTAAATCTTGCTTATATCTGAGATGCACTGAAGGTAGCTTTCTTCTTGTCCACATTACAAAGACTTGCTTTCTTTCTAATGGTTCTGGTCTCTCAATCAAGCACAGTTCTGTTGGTATCAACTTCACACACAGTTCCTCCTAGGCCAACATGTAAGTCTTACACATGTTTCTGCTTCATCGTTTGCACCAAATCCTCACTATAACTCTGGCTAAATGCATCAATCAGTACCCAACAAATTCCCTCTGTCCAGTTAATTCATCCACCATGTTTAATCTCAGTTTCCTATAGAAATCTCAGGACCTGGATTATAGCCATTAATCCTGATATGTCAAATTTTTTAAATTAAGAGACACCTAGAGGATTAGTAAAGGCCTTTCCTGGCTCCAGGTGAGTCTGGGTAGTTCCTTCCAGGCCCTGTTCTCTGCTGTGCTTCTCAGCTACCATGAAATGAGCAGCTGTCCTCCACCATGCTCTTCCAGCATGATGCTCCTGCCTGTGCAGCAACTGGCCATGGACTGAACTCCTCGGTATTATAAGCGAGTAAAGCTCTCCTCCTTGCAAATTTTGGACATCAGCTATTATGTGTCAGTTACAAGATAGTTGACTAATATAGTAAGGTTAAGTAATTTGCTCAAAATATTTGGTAAAGGTAAAATTTCAGTAAGATTAGACTCCAGAGTCAAGATTCTTACCTAATTATGCTTTCTTTCCTTGCAGTATTATTTTTCAGATGTAGAAAGTTCCTCTTCTGTATTCCACTAACCTCTTAAACAGATACTAAAATACAAGAATCTTCAGAGCAAGGACCGTGACTGTTCATTCACCTCTACATATTAAATTCCTAGAACAATGCCTGTACACAGTAATTATGCCATAAGTGTGTGTGAGTTTATTTTGAGAAGTTCAAAGATTTTTGTTTCTAAATCAAATCAGAATCACAGAATAACCACATTCTTGAAATGTAAGAAACTTGAGAGTATATTGCTGCTCTGCAACTTACTTAGCATGGAGATTACTTGTATCTTGCAAAGTGAAAGATTTATGGATATAGCTTGTAGAGAAGGAAGAAGGAAAAAAGAAGGAAGGAAGCAAGGGAAGGAAGGAAGGCGGATCAGAGGCATACAGAGAAGAAAGAAGGGATTGGAGAAACGTGAGTCTGTACAACTAAAGCAGCATTCTTTTGTGATTAATATTTTTAAAAATAAGTTCCAGAGATCGCTCAATAAAAGCAGCAGGAACGTGTCTTACTGTCATGCTCAGTGCAGATAGTGCTACTTGAGGATAGTGCACTTTCTCATTGTGTCTAAATGTGACTTTACAATCCTCCTTTTATATAAATTCCATGTAGCTATTACTAAAGGCATGTAATTAGTCATGAGATAAAATGTACACACTGCATTTCACCTAAGTAAATGAATGTCCAGCCCTGTTTCTCAGTTTGATCCATTTCTGCACTCGATGATTCTCCAAACCCTGGAGGAAAACGCGAATGTGACTTTTAAGAAGATAATTATTTGGTATGAACTCTATCCCCAGTACAGCGAGTATTATTTTTATCTTTGTTCAAGCAGCCACACTTTTAAATGCAGTAAAATTATTTTGCTAACGGCAAAATAATGTCATAAGTATTGTTATTTGCATTTCACAAATGATGGAATTGAGTGTTCAAATGTTCAAGTGAGTTGGGCAAGAACACGTGTTAGCATTTTCACTAAGAGTGAAGGCAAAGAGAATTAGAGTGTGGGCAGAAAAAAACACATAAACGTCCCATCAACTACTTCCCTTTTCCTTGTTTCATGATTGCAACTCAGCATGCTCAGCCACTACACCAACATCTACACACAATTCCATATGAAGTCGTTTTGTACTCCAAAAATACTTATTTTCAGCAAGACTTCTCAAATCCACAATAACGAAATCTCTGAGTTTGTCTTTAAAACTTGTTATCTGTAGCAAAAAGAAAAAAATCAGTCACTCATTTCAGGGTGTCTAAAGTCTGTTTATCTTATTAGCTTTTCTATTTCTTTTCCTTAGTCTACTTTGTGCTACTAAAATGGCATCTATGAGATTGAGTCATTTGCAAAGAAAAAAGAAACTTTCGTTTCTCATAGTTCTGGAGACTGGAAAGTGCAATGTCACGATACCATCATCTGATGGGGACTCACCTGCTGTCCTTTTCTATGGCAGAAGGCAAGAGGGTGAGAAAGGGTGAGAGAGAGAGAGAGCAAGAGCACATCAAACCTCCTTACAAAATAAGCCTGCTATGGAGGCCACTCACCGCTCCTATGACACTCACTAATCCATCCATGAAGGCGGAGCCTTTACAACAGAATCACATTTACTTGGCCTCACTTCCTAAGGGATAAGTTTCCCGCACTGGAACGATGAATTCATTCAAACCACTGCATATGCTCATTTCAATCAATGCTTCCTCTTTATTTATCTAGTTCCTTAAAGCTGAAACAGTGATGTTTGTGACTGCTAGAACAAGAGACAAACATTTTAGAATCTTCAAGATATTTACCACCAAAATGCACTGCCAATACATAGAGTGCCAAGAGAATAACAGTGTCTTCCTTTATCTTTTATAACATGTGTCATCTACTCCAGCAGCACGAGCGTGCTATTTGTTAGCACTAAAAATGTTTTTGTAGTCATTTAATTAAAATTTAATAACTATTATTTATGCTTATTTCTATCTTTAATACATATGTGGGGATATACCTCCATGTTCATATATATTCAGTAGAAATAATTTAAAAGAAAAACTACAAAAGTAAAAACTATCTGATATAAAATATATCTTTTGGATATATTTCATTTGCGGGATATAAGAAGGCAAGGGACTCCTACCTAACATCTTTTAAGTAAGCAAACCATTACTATGGCAAACATAAGTAATCCACAGAAAATAATTCCCATAACTTAGCTGTCTCACAATGTCATCCAGAAATGAAAATCACCTTTGCCTCTGTTGTCTTGACCTCTATGTAAGGCTTATTTATAGGTTTTCAAAACTGACCAGTGTACCTACTATGGTGCACAAGGTATGATTAAAACAATTGGTGAATATTCAAAGTTTTAAAAATATTATATTAGTAAAAATTATATTGCCGTTAGTCCCCTCGCAAATACCACTTTGTCTTGAACATGCTCATTCAATCAGCCCGGCCACCTTCAGAAGCAGCTCTGAAGTCCCCTTATGAGGAGGAGCGCTGCTGCTCTGTGCCACCCAGTGCGAAGCAGGGTTGTGTCTGGGCCCTGACGCTGTGTGCCCTCCCTCAGTCACCGAACCTGGGACCATGTGACCTCTGATTCTTCCCAAAAATGATCACGAAAAGTTGAGCACACAGTTGAGCATGAAAACCCAACTATAGACACTCAGAAAACAGGACTTCTCAAACTGCTCCAGAAAATGGCAACAGTGATCGGTTAAATGTGTCTGAAGTGAGGGAGAATATTTTGAGGGTCATTAATGTGACTTTATTTGAATAGGTTTTTATTTTTTTAATTTATTTTTAAATTAAACATTAGCCCTATTTTTTTATCGCAGGTTGTATGTGGAAATAAGAGCAGAGATTTTCAAATAAACTTGTTCACGGAGGACTTGAAGCAATATGTAAAAATAATAATAATTGAATCATCTGAAATTGTAGCTATCAGCGGAAAATTGTCGCAATGGCAATATTTTCAAATTTGTTAACCATGTTTCCCTTCCCTCAAAAAGCAGACTGTTTTGAATTTGTTTTAATGACATGTTATTGAAATTTTGTGGAAGATTTTAAAGCAGAAACAACAAAATTTGTAAAAGATGAACATTAGGAAGACAGCTTTGTCAAAAAGATTCATTCTGTTAAACAATAATTTTAATCCTTCCTTTTCCTCCAGGGACTTGGTTCAATTTCAGCAAGGCTGGGTTGCTGGTCTACATAAAAATTGCTCTGTGTTTTGTTGCTTGTTTAAGAAAAGCCTCAGTGTGAGGTTTTATTCTTAAAAATAAACAAGTCAACCACTGCATCACGAAAGCCCTATTCTTAGTGAAAAATTTTAGTAATCCCCCTGCTGGATGTTTCCCAAAAACACTGTTCTCTGAAGATTTTGCGCAGAAAGTGATACAGTTTTCCCACAGTATCCAAAGGGGTTAGTTCTGAGATTTCTTGTAGATGCTCAAGTTCCTTGAACAAAAGTACGTAGTTCTGAGAATCACTTACTAGGCACAACCTCTCATATACTTAAAGCATCTCTAGATCGCTTATAATAATAACTCATATATTGTAAATGATATGTTAATAGCCGTTATACTGTAGTAGTTAGGAAACAATGACCAAGGGAGGAAAAGGTCTCTAAATGTTCAATGCAAATGCCAACATCTTCGGCCTAACCACATAGGACACCAAAGAGAAGCAAAGTGAACAACATTCAAACAGTGCTGGAAAGAGACTAAGTCAGAGTCAGTGAAAGGGCAGGAGGCTACTGCAGGGTGGCAGAATTGGTCCATAATCACGCTTCAGTGCGGCTCTGGTGTGCAGTCAGCTGAAGTCTTCTTCTGTGAAACTTCCGAACAACTCATTTGAAGACCACAATGTGCAGTGTAACAACATTGGTGAATTCCTACCTTCTTGTCTAGTGAAGCTCAGTATGGTTTCTAATTTTTTTAATAATTTTTTAAAATTCTCTTTAATGGTTTGATCAATCTTGCGTTCTTCCATCTGGTAATCTGAGCAACTTCGTTGAAGATAACAATATGTGATATAACAACCACTGTGAACTCCTATCATTCTGTTCTGAAACCCTGTATCATTTTTATTGTTTTTCTTTGTTTTGTTTTTGTCTATGTTGTTATTTTGTTATTTTTTTTATTCTCTTTAAACTTAAAAAAAACTCTTGCTAGTTTATTTTTAGCCTGTGGTCAATTCAATTCAATCCATAGATGCAGAATTCATGGGTAAAAGGATGGACTCTTTGGTTTGACAAGCATCTTGTAGAGTGAAATGAGAGTGTAATACATAGGTTGGAAAATTTTTGAATGTACGTGTGTGCTTGTGCTTAGCAGAAGATTATATCATTTCGTCTTGATTTCAAACCTGGGCATTGAATTTGCACAACTACACACTAGCACTCTGCCTTCTCTTCATACCACTCTTTTCCCTTTTTCACCCAATTCATTCATAACTCTCAATGCTCACTCTCGTTGCCACTCTTCTGGAAGTTTCCTGAGTGCTTCCTCCTAGGCAATATGCATCACAATTAAAGGAATTTATTTGGTATAATTCTCTCTTTTGTAAACTATGAACAGCAGGAGAGACAGAATATTTTCTGACTATTTACTCTTCTATTTCTAGAGTTACTTAGGTGAGCTATTCAGTAATTGTTGGGAGACCGGAAGGAAAGGAAGGAAAGGGACCTTCTTCCGGCTTCTGATATTATACTATGGTTATTTAAAGGCTCGGTCCCATCATTTCCTTTTTTACATTATTTGAGAGAAATTATATATAGTTATTCGTAAATCAAAGATATTTCATTATTTCCTATAAATGTAGAGTTACCTTAAACTCCTTGCAAACTTTTGGAAGTAGAAGAAATATACCCTTAGTGTTGTAATCAGTTGGGCTTTGTTATAATATGCTTTTACATATCAAACACCACATTGTTGACCTAAATTTTGATGGGCCTACCAAATGCATTATCCTTCTCTCTTGACTTCTCTTTAATTTAGGACAACTTTGGATGCAGAATATTATTTTTCATCTTGAATTTATGCATTATGCTTACTATTAACATAATTGCTGTATTATAGATTACTTATATACACTTACTTATTATATTTTAAGTAATCTTTAATAATTGAAATAAAATGGGAATAATCTCAACGTACTACCCAAACCTATTTAGGAAAAATGTTAATGCCTATTTCACAAATTGAATAACACAATATATGTCTCTACATATTTTTGAAATGTTCTGCTTGTCCCTTGCTTACTCTCTATCTGTACAGCAAAGAGTTCTTTGTTTTGAATGGGCATCTGTACTGCTAGCTTTGAGAGTGTCTAGTATTGCTATAAATAATCTGTCCGAGAAGACCATGGTTTGGAGTTTATAAGGGCTTTGTCATTTACACTGGGAGATACTTCTGACCGGAACAGGTTCAGAGAAACAGATACAGGGCAGAGAAATGGGGTCTATTATATTCTTCTTAGTAATGAAATGAAGTGTGAGCAACACAGACAGTAGAATCACTTTTAAATTCAGTAACAGGGAATGAGTAATACATTATCATGAGAAAGATGCTTTAAATAAATATTACAAATAAATAAATAGTACAGAAGGTCCAGCCTCTTTTCCAAAGTAATTAGAAATGAGTTATAGCATATAGTGGTAATAAATTTTGATGCTGCATAACTATATACTTAGAAACTTATTTTAATTTAAGAAACCTGTTATTAATTAATATGTTAACAAAATTTCATGTGGAGTTAAGGGCTCCGTGAAAGACTGAGTTCATAAACAGAAACAGGGTGCACTGGTGCTTTCTCTTCTATTTTAGGGGAAGAAATTAATGTATCCTAAAATTTTCATTGAAATAGTATTTTAAAGCAATTGCTATTGTATCATATTCTCTTACAGCAAAACTGCGGGAGTCCTGCTTTGATCCAGGCAATATAATGAATGGCACCAGGCTTGGAATGGATTATAAATTAGGGTCAACAGTCACCTATTACTGTGATGCTGGCTACGTTCTTCAAGGGTATTCTACACTGACCTGTATCATGGGAGATGATGGAAGACCTGGATGGAATAGAGCCCTACCAAGCTGTCATGGTAAGAAATGCTTTCACTGAGGCTTATTATTAGATAGAAAAAATATTTGTAGCCATTTCCCTATTTTAGGACAAACTTGAAGATGGTGAAGGGAATTAGGGGAGGGGGAGAAAGGAGGGAAGAGAGTGGGGTACAGGGATCAAAAATATCGGATATACTATATACATGTTCCTTAAATCAAGTATGATTATGATATCTTCCAAAGAGACACTAATAAAAACAGGTAAAATTTTTTTTTTTTACAAAAAGCACTTTTAAAGGAAAAAAATAGTTTATTATGGAAAAGGTCAACCATTGAACAGAACACATCATCTACAGGTGTGGTATAGGCAAGGAGGATATTTTATCAAGTATTTGAAAACTAAATTCAATTAAAAACGGCTTCTAAAATGTGTGCATATGCCCAGGTGTCTCTCAAGCAATGTGCCAGATGCGCTCTCTCTCATGTTCATTCGTGTGACTTTAGGATTTAGAGTTCCTGAAATCATTAGGTGTACATAAAATACTGGCCACAGAAATGATGAACAAGTACAGTGCATCTGATATGTCAACGTAATTATCAAGAAATGGTGGGTGAGCTGGATGTGTTATATATATATACTGTATACTCATACAGTGAATGCAAAATTCTATGCCATAAACAGGAACTAAAAAATAATAAGAATAATAAAGAAATGGATCAAGGGGATTTAAACATAGAGGGAAAAAGGTGGATGGAGAAGGGAAGGGGATTAATTTTAAAAAGCTGTATTAAATGTATGTTCCTGCTCCCCAAGATGAATGTAGACTTCACCTCCTGTAAACGTACACTACTAAAAAACAATCAGAACTGATGATAAATTTTATCTAAAAAAAAATACAGAAGAATATACATTTCTCCTAAGAACTAGGTAGGCAATCTGCTCATCAGTGAATCACAAAACCCGTGCATTGTGTCATCACTATCAGTTTTATAGTGGAAATAAGATTCAATTCAATTAGAAGTAAAATGAAAACTAAGAAAAATATTGTTATTCAGTGAACACAGTACTGGAAAATATTATTTGTGTAACTTTTTTGCAATTACATATACAAAGATAAATAAAACGCAGTAAGTGTAAATACTCACGTGTATACCTGAATATATGCATTCATTTGATGTCTGTGTTTGTTTTATTGGGCCATGGTATGATGTGTATTTTTTACCATGGAGTTCAATAAGAAACCTACAATATATTGATCTGATAAAGGTGTGAAGCTTACATTTTGAATGACTGATACACGCAGTAATTTTTCCTCATTATAGAAATTACACACGTATAAGAATTATATTTTTTTCTTTGCATAACTTCTGACTTTTACAAGTCATTTAATCATTCTGAGTTTATTTTCTCCCATCTCTAAACTGAAGATAATTGAAACTCTTGTGCTTCAAACTATTGTTAAAACAAATAAAGCAATAGTGGACATCTCCTGAATTCGTTAACCCATTACCAGAATAATTAACTCTTGACTTTAAAGTATAAATACATGTGTACCTATATATGTGCATTCTTTTTTTTTTTTTTTTTTTTTTTTTTTTTTTTTTTTTTTTTTTTTTGCGATACTGGGGATCGAACTCAGGACCCTGCGCTTGCTAGGCAAGCGCTTATTCCACTGAGCTATATCCCCAGCCCCCTATGTGCATTCATTTGATGTCTGCGTTTGTTTTATTGTACCATGGTATGAAGTGTATTTATGTGTATATATATATATATATAACATTGGGGATTGAACAGAGCCTCATACATGCAAAGCAAGCTATCTGTCGTGGAACCGCATGGATTTTATTTTTTATCTAAATAAAATATGCATATAATAACTACTAAGAAAATAACACAAAATGGGTTAAATGTTACTCAATGGTGCCACATGAGCTGATTACTCTTGTAATTTCTAACCGTTCTTCATAGCCCTGTACTGAAACCTTAGACTATTTTCAATGAATTTTCTACTATAAAGAAAGTTAATGTGAAGACCACAGCTCCTCTCCTGTTGCTACTGAAATTATATCATTTTTGATTATTCTAATGATTGGCTTTCTTATGTGTTAAAACGATGGTGCTTCTGTTGCTAGTTTAATCAGGGCTTGAGAATTAGTTCGGGAGCCCTCTGAAGCACTTTTCATGGTAGGTCTCTTCACACAGTAGGAATCCTGATCAAGGTCTCCAAGAACAGGGCCAGGAAGTTTTGACCAACCGATAGGCTTTGCTTTACACTACCAGAGTAGGGAGTTGAATGAGATTCTGATTCCTAAGTGTCAAAATTTTTAAAAATTATCTATTTGATGACCTTCTATTTATTATTCATTCATTTACGATAGGGCTAGGGGTGAAATTCAGGGCCTTTACACTGTTTTTTAACATAAAAGTAAATATGTGCATGACCGTACTCTGCAAACTCTTAGAACACAACTATATTTTGCATTTGCTTTTAACATTGCCTTTAGTTTCGCTTTAGAAGAATGCAGCCTCTGGGAGGGAACAGGAGCACGTTCCTGCTTAGTGTGTGACTCATTAACCTGCATAAACAGGCTTTTAGTAAATATTCATGAGCTTGAACTGAGCCCTAGGAATTTACAAAGTTTGACCGTCTTAGAAGAGAGGCCCGTGTCACTGTTTAGGCTTAAGTGTACAAGTTAAATCTGGAGAAAATATTGTAAAGAGCTTAAATCGGACAGGGAGAGATTATATTTGTCACAAGCAGATCCCAAATGATCCAAAATTGTATCCTGTCATAAATCCTATTCAGGGATGAGAAACTGCAATTTATCTCCCAAGAATGTCACATAAATTAAATGACAACAAAATGGCAAGTCTCCACCTACAATTTACTGTGCGGTTTAAGAAATTGTATTTAGGAAATAATTCTCATCTTTTTCCCGTTTAAAGTGACAATTGCTGAAACTGTTAAT
>PVLD010023380.1:0-27491 GCA_004027595.1 Dinomys branickii | reverse complement strand
CATGTCTGTATATGGGTCCATACATCTACAATTCGAAGATATCAATGGATAAAGCAACAACTACTGTTGAGACCATATCACCTTGTCTATAGATTAGTTGTGATTGTACTATTTTCTATGATAATGGGTGTCTGTTTGTCAATATGTTTTTGTACTTTTATGTTTCTAAAATAAAAAAAAAAAAAAAAAAAAAAAGAAAGCAACCAATAACAAATGCTGGAGAGGCTGTGGGGCAAAAGGAACCCTTCTCCTCTGCTGATTGGAGTGTATATTGGTGAAACCACTGTGGAAATCCATGTGGAGATTTCTCACAAAACTACTATTAGAAGTCCCACTTAACCCAGCTATTCCCCTTCTGGGTATTTTCCCAGAAGAATTAAAAACATCGTACCACAGTGATATATGTGCACACATACTTAAGGCAGCACAATTTATCATAGCTAAATCTTGGAAACAACCCAAATGCCCATCAATGGAGGAATGGATAAAAAGGATGTAGTATTTTTATATAGTGGATATATACTCAGCTATTTAGAAAACATAAACTTGAGGCTTTTATCGGTAAATGGATGCAACTAGAGACCATACTCATAAGTGGAAGAAATTGGACCCACGTGTGTAAACATCATATCGTCTCCCTAGTGTAAGAACCTGAAAGGGTAAATAAAACTCAAAACATACAATAGATAATATGAAAGGGAAAGAAATTGCTCAAAGGAAGGAACAACTAGAATGAGAGAAAGAAAGAAGGCAGGCAATATATACATATATGGATAGCTGGGATAACTGTACTGCTAATATCTGGTGGTTTGTTGAAAGGAACAGTTAGTGTTTAAAATTTTTTATATTTTGACAAATTTTTATGCTTATATCTGGTAACCTGAGCAACTGATTTGAAGACAACAATATGCAATAGAACAACCATTGGTGAATTCCTACCATCTTGTCTACTAAAAGTCTATATCATCTCTAATTTTTTAAGAATTATTTTTTATTCTTTTTAATGATTTGAAAAATCTTCCACTCTTATATCTGGTAATCTGAACAACTTCACTGAAGATAACAATATATAATACATCAACCACTGTTAATTCGACCAAACTGGTTCATTTTAAGCCACCATTTATTTGAATTTATGACTAAAACCTAAGGTCTGTCTCTTAGAAGGTCCAGACAAAATGAAGGCAAGTGTATTGATCCTTAAATCACAGGAAATCTAAGATAGGTATGCATCTACTTTAATATTAATTTATTATAGAAAACTCTGCACAGGTTATACCTCACAGGAATGACTGTAATAGGCTCCTCGCTTACCAAATAAAGTTCAAATACCTTAGCATTGTATGATAGTTGAACTTATGTGTCCATTTGATTGAGCTACAAAATGTCTACAGATCTTTTCAGACATTATTTATGGGTGTGTCTGTGAGAGTGTTTCTGGAAGCAATTAGCAACTGAATTGGTGGAACGAGGGAACCAGATGGGCCTTCTCAGTATGAGCGGACATCATCTAGTCCTTCAGGAGCCCAAACCAAGAAAAAGGCAAAGGAAAGCGGGCCTCGTGCTAAGCCCGAGTACAGGAACTGGGACATCTTTCTTCCCTGGCCCTTGCTGGTCCTGGTCCTCAGGCCTTCGCAAGAGTTTGGAATCTACACCATTTGAACCATATCATCACCAGTCACACATCTGCAGTTTGCAAACAGTAGATTAAGAGATGCCTTAGCTCCTTTTTGTCACCAAACACTAAAGGTGGAGAAGTTTGTTTTGGCTCACAGTGGCAGCCCATGAGTAGCTGGCCCCGAACAGAACTGGGACAGCAGAGGGGCCTATCAGAGGATGCTACTCACATCACAGTGGCCAGGAAGCAGAGCAAGAAGGGTGCAGCTGTGGAGGGAGATGCACCTCTCAGGTCACACTTGCAGGGAGCCGCCTCCTCCAAGCAGGCCCTGCCTCCTGACAGCAAGTCAGCCATGATGCCCTGGCGGCTCACACACCCTCCAGAAGGCCCACCCAGGTGCTCAGGAGGCTTGGGGGCACCCTTGATGGGAGCTATAGTGAAGGACTTCTCAGCCTGCAGGAGCATGGGAACCAACTCCTTACTTTATATACAGATCCAGACAGAAATTAGAGATGAGATATAGATAAAAAGATAGGGAGATATGCATATATATACAGAAATATAGATCTACATAGGTATATCTCTCCATCTGTAATATAAATATATATAATTCTATATACTATAATGTATAATATATTATACATATCTCTCAACATCATTTCACAAAACTTCATTTATGCCCCTTTTATTCCAGCCAAAATTAAATTTTTTATTTTATTAAGTTTAGTATAATTCTCATCATGAGGTAACATTTATAAAGAGCCTAAAACCCTTATGCCACACATGCCAATGTTTTCCAAGCTAATATTATAGGAAAGCTTTCAGGAAGTAGTCATTCCAGGTAAAAGAAAGGTCTTTCCTATTCATACATATTTGTGTGCTAGTTTAACAAAATTAAATAAATGTCAGTTTGCCTTGAGAGAAAGGGTGTCCGGAAGCCCTTGATGGGCTAATATTTAGCTAGAATCTTTTGCATTTTCTCAGGCTTTTCTGCTAAGAGGGCGGAGTGGGGGACTTGCCCCAGAGTCCACGTGTGATCTGCAGGCACTGCTCTCCTCAACTTCTGCTGAAGATGCCCCCGTCACCCCCTCTCCAGGCTATTCCTCATGCTGCTGCTACCTCAGTGAGTGCTCCTCCGCCCATGTCACCAAGATCCCAGAGCCTCCCACCTGTTTGGGTACAGCCCTGCAGCCCTAGGCAGCTCTCTTCAGAAGCCCCTCCCGGTGCCGTTCTGAGCCTGTCTGCTTTGCCTCCTGCAGCTTCTCTGTCACAGCTTCCTCACATTCTACCATCTTGAATCCTCCCATCCACATCCCATCTCCTCACTAAATGGTAAGCAAAAAACAAATAGTTGTTCTTTGTAGGTGCCAAACCCCCCAAACAAATGGTGTGTGTTTAATAGATTTTTTCTACTATCATGACTGACACTCCAAAGCATGTGTCATCAAACGTGAAACACTAATGCTCTAACACATCTTCTCTGGCTTTTCTATTTGTTAAGTGACCCTAAAAATGTGCAAAATTCAGTATGCACTAGTGGTTCCAAGTCAAGCCCAAGTTGCCTTGAACAATCATGGGCAAGTAGTGCTGTGGAATACAGGTGAAAGTGGAAGGCCAATCTAGGGTTACTACATTTATAGACAAGAAGAAATTTCCTGAGTCACAGCGGTTCCTGTGAGTCACAGCATCTGCAAAGTCACAGCAGTTGGTTCCTGTGGCACCAGCAGCCACGTTATACAATGTGCTCATGGAGAACTACTGCCACTTGAAGTAATAACAAGGAGAGATCCAGTTTTGATTCCTGCTGTGCTTTGGGAATAGTTGGGCTCTCAGCAAACCAGGCTGTCATTACTGGGAATATCTGTTCTGGCCCTGACCACCACATCTTCAAAAAAAGAAGCTCACATTTTCCTCTGCCCTGCATTTGGTGCAATGGTTTAACCAGCATTCTCAGTAGTCCATTGGTATTTAGTGAGCAAAGCCAGCAAATCACCTGTGCTTGCCAGTTGCTTTTAAGAAAGGTAATTCCAACAAAGCAGCTGTACAGAGAGATACACAAAAGATCCCTGTGGCAGAGGCATACAACACATATATTCTTCTTCTTCATTAAAAACAACAGTCCAATTTTATTAGGGAAGAAATGCTCCCAGGAGGAATTCCAAATTTCCTTTCCTCTTTTTCAGTTAGATATGACCACAATATTAATTTTGAACAAAGATGGTGAAAACCCCTGTCTCCAAAGACAATCACATTGGAGTTGAGAGTTAAACATATGATTTTAGGTGGGGACATAACTTAGTCCATATCAGAGCCAAGCCAAATTCCTGGCCTGTGAACTGGTTGATTCGAGGCCTATTACAACTCAGCCCAAAAATAAATTCTCAAAGCAACATGTCTTGTCCGGACAGTTAACTCTCCCTCTGCATTCTATCTACTTATGGTTGTTCTTTTCCCTTATTTTGGGCTTGTGTACTCCCCTCTCAACTTTGGCAGCTGCTTTGGGGTCCTTCACATAGGCACCTACCTCAGATCAGGTCCCCTGACTGCTTCTAGACTGTAATCTTCTAAAGTTCATCCTCAGCCACAGGTCTTTTCTCTGCAGATGCCATGATACCAGAGTCCTCTGATCATTCAGGTGAGGAAAATTCAACATAGCTTCCAACACCACAAACCCTTACCAGTAAAGCTGGACCTTTACCTAAATAACACTGTGAAGGAAGAAAATCTAGAGATCTGTGTACCACATACAGTTGTACCATGAACTGCACCATTCTAGACAGTGTCCTTTGCATCATATACTACTACTTACCTGTGAGAAGCCTATGCTGCTTACATAGCCAAGTGCTCACTGTTTAGCAGGCAAAAGTCAGAATGCAACTAGCAATATTGCTGAGTCCATTGGCTTGTGGCCAAGGAGGAACAAAAAACAGTGAAAGGCAATCGATGTCCAACGTGAGGAGGTTGATCACTGAAAATCAGGAGGGGTAGGTGTTGTGAGTGTGCAGAAATGAACAGCTGTAAGGCAGGATATGGAAGCATCATTCTCATTCTTAGTGACAATAATAATTATACATAATTATTACAGCACATTTATTTATGCTTTCTCCTTAATGCCCTCTGAAGTAGAAGTTATTATCAATAGTTTAATAGATGAAGACATGAAAATTTAACATTCAAACACTTTCCTAAGATGTGTTGTCATCAATTTCCCAGGGGTTCTTTTGCCCACCTAGGACAGAAATCACAAACTGGCAAAGGACAGCTCCCTCAGTGTTAGCATCTCCAGGCTTCGGGTGTCAGTGGCTCTCATTCCTTTGCAGTAAAGTTCTCATTGTTATGGCTCTAAGCTTTAAGTGTTAGCAGGTCTGGGAGGCTCCCAGTCACCACAATCAGCTCCTCAGCTGCCGCAGCTCGTACCCATGGTGGCTTTTGGAGCTCTTCCTAGCACCTTTCAATGCCTCTCTGGGCCTCTTGCACAGGTCTCCACAGGTGTGAGAGGTCTTGGCTCCTCACTGCTCCACCACTCTCTAGAGCTCTTCAGGAGCCCCCTAGCTGCCATGCATGCTCAGGTCTTATAGACCTTAGTGTTACCAGGTCTATATTGGTCTAACCAGCTCAGTCCATTTCATCCAAGACAAAAATCATGAGTAGGCAGTATGGCCAACAAAGCTAGAGCTCATCTCGGTCTGTGCTGCAGCACAGAGCGGTAGTATGCAGGAGAGAGCTTTCCTGATCAGACCTAAGGCATGTTAGGGAATGCTACTTACAATGAGAAAGGCCAGGCTGCAAACGTGCTGTCTCCTACATCCCCTATTTGGGGACTTTTAGAGTAGTGGTGGGGCAGGGTCATTGTGAGAGGTTGCAGGGTGGAGTCATCCAGAAAACCTGTAGGATGCAATCATCTGACCTAGATCTGTATCTAAATCCAGCTGCAGCCAAGGAAAATATCTCCTGGGAGAGTAGGGAGCATGGATGACAAATTCAGTTGTCACAGGAAGCTCAGGGAAATAGAGGAAGTGGTGAGCTGACATCGTGACTACTGCCTCTTTCAGTGAGACTCCAGAACCATGTTGATCGAGGCCCTTCGGGTTTGAGGGACTTTGGGAATAATGGTAGGTGGCTCATCCCTGGTCTTTGTTCTGTCATATGTGGTCCTTAGCCCCTCCTCAGAGAGTCAGTGGCAGCAGCACCTGATCAGTACAGAGGAGGAGGAGAGCATTCATTGTGCCTGCCATTGAGCTGGAGACTTTCAGGGCTGCAGAAGAAACTGGCAGCCTAGAAAGCAGCTGCTGAGGCAACTGTTAGAGGGAGCAGGGAGATGTTGAAACTACTTGTTGCATATCACTGCAAGGAAGTGAGGGGAAGGGCTGTGATGGTGGTCATTGAGTTTACTGACAGTCAAAGAGGAAGAGGAGATGACATTTTCTACCTCTGTGTTAGACTAGAAGAGGAAAGACAGGGCTCTAGGTTAGGGTTTCCTGTCCAATGATTGTGCTCCTTCTACCATGTGTCCAGCCACTCATGGCTAAGTGTTATACTCATCTTCCTATTTTTATTGTTTAGAAAAATGAGGAAGCCAGATGGATCTTTGCAGTTCTCCAAGAACAAGGTAGAACCTGAAACGTGACAAGATGAAGGACTAAAACACAATCTCAGAAATCTACCCCATTCAGAACAAGTCCAGGAGACACAGACAGGAGAACTTGGTAAACACACAGCTGCAAGATGAGGCAAAGAGAAATAATGTAAGACTAAGAGGAGTCAATGAAACAGCAGGAGGCAACAAAAATGACATAAAAAGAGTATTTAAAGAATTAATAGCAGAAAATTTCCCAAGAATGGAAAAAGAATCTTATGTACAGTAAATGAGGCATATAGAACTCCAACTAGCCATAACCAAAATAAAACTATACCCAGACATATAATAATCAAGATCCCAGATATCCAGCAAAAGAACAGAATATTAGAATCTGAACTTTAAAGCAAATTCTGACTCTGTATGCTGGGCTTCTTCCACCACCAGGATATTACATTTCTCATGTCCTTGCTTAGGTGATCTTCAGACTAATTCATCACACCCCAATTTCATGGCTTCATTTCTCCACTACGGAAGTAGCATCTTAAGAGGATTTGAGTTATGAAGAACACAGAGCCCAGGATGGATGAGGAATGTCATTTAGGAACATCTTTGGATTCTGCCAATTCATGCCCACGTTTGGTTGCCACCCATATTCCCCAGCACAGCAGAGGAGCTCACACTTCACCAGGGAGACCAAAGACAGTAAGTGCACTTGGAGGCCAACTTTACTGCACCAGTGAAGGTTGCATAGAGGACTACGTTGAAACCAACTTGTAAGGCATTATTATGTTCAAAAGAAAGGAGTGACTTCCCTAGATCTACTAATGTTGGGGAATGCAGAAGGGTAGGTATTATTAAACAGCAGGCCTAATGACCCAAGTATGGAAGGATGAAATAACTTCTAGGGCAGAGAAATCTAAAGTAGAGTGCAAGGCACAAGACTATCTCAAGGCAGAATCTGGTCCAGAAGCAATTTCATTTTAACTCAGAATATCACTCTCTTCCTCTCTTCTCTCTGTATCTCCAATTACTCACAGACTTACAGATGTATACAGAAAGGCAGGTGGGAGCATCTTAGGAAGTCAAGTCAAATAAAAGTCAAGAAAGTATGGAAGTGTAAGCAACTTATACAGTGCAGATATGCAAGAGGAGGTTTGTCCTGAACACAGGACTTGAGTGGTCCTTCAGCATTGCCTTAGTTGGAACTTTAGACAGGAAGATAACTTAAAAACTAAAACATTTTTATTGGATTTGATAGAAATGAAAGAGGAAGTTGGACAGGATGGCAAGATCAGACTTTGCCATCTAAGAGGTACCTAAAGATGGAACAGCAGTGTCAGGCCCATCACTCACAAACAGCATTAACATTTGCTGCATCCCACATTCCCCAGTGCCCCCTTACATGTGTGTGCAAGGTCAAAACAGGGGCCAGAGAGCATATTTGGGCAGCGATGGGGAAAGACCACTGCAGAACTCAGAAAATAATATGAAAAGTTATCCACCAAAATCAAGGGAAGGAGTTGCTACAGTTTTCTGTCTTTAGCGGTTCTTGTCTTGGAGACATGGCCTTTGATATCTGACACCTTTTAAAACTCATTGTAGTGGATTGATAACTGGTGTTCAACTTATAGCCCCCAGTTGAACTGAGTAAGTGTGGTGCTGGGTGTGGGAGGCCCGCCTGGGGACTGCTGCCAGCAGCATGAGGGGCGGACCTGGAGAAAGAGAGAAAAGGCTTGTGGGAGCTAGAAGGGCTTTGGGGAGCTGAGAAAGACTGGTGGAGCCGGTGGGAGCCGTAAGGAGCTGTTGGTTCTGCTGCAGGAGCTCGTCACGCCGGCTTTCCTGACGAACTTGGCCGTTTTTCATTCTTTGAGGAGCTCGGACCTCGCTGGCACTGAGAATAACTTCAGTTCACTTTGGAGGAGCTCTGGTCCTCACTGTTAATAAGTTGATTCTTACAGATGTTAGGAGGTAAGGATAAGCAGGAGCTGGAGAGAACAAGAAAGCAGAGGGTGCTCGGGTGAAAGCAACACCGCCTTCAAAAGAGCTAGGTCCAGAGAATCAGAGAGAGGTCTGAGAAGTCAGGCTGGGCCACATTGTGCAGGCCACGTGAAGGCACTGGGGCTGTAGCCAAGAGCAATAAGGAGCCGTCAGGGCAGGGGGCTGATGTACCCAAGCTAATGCTTGACTAGTGGCAAGTGGAAACCCAGATGCCAACTGAGAGGCATCTGTAGTCATCCCAGTGTCAGTTGCAGCTTGAACCAAGGTAGACAGTGAAGATGGAAAAGTTAGAAGGATTGAAAGGATATTGAAAAAGCTGAGTGTACGGGAACTGCTCATGGTCACGTCTACCTTGAAATGCACATTTGGGCCACAGCCTCCTGAATAATCAAAACCCCACACAAAACTTAGAATAGTTCCAGGCCCATCATCCCTAGTCCTTCATCGAGGGAAATCAGCCTGTCACACAGAAACAGCATAATTTTCTTCATCCCCATGTGACTGATGTAGCTTCTACCTGGTAAAACAAGATAATAGCTAATAAGATAAAAATACGACTCCAAAATTTAGAAGTACCCTATCAGAAACTAAACCAGATGGCTGCCATCACCTTCCAGGTGATGAAATGCCCCACTCCACCCACTCAAGAACCCATGTAAGTAATAAGCTTACGTGCCTGGGGTATCATACAGTGATCCTCTACGATTTATACTCCAATCAGGACATTTTTAGGAATGAAAGTAGCTTTTATTAATAATTATGTCAAGAGGCAGAAGCCTAGGCTTTTTCCCCACACAAATCAAGACATACAATTGTTCACCCATTATACACACATACACACACACACACACAGATATTTGTGACAGTAGCCTTTGATTTCTGTCTGAGGAATTCCTTTCCCCAGCGGCAGGTAGCTTTGCAGGACTGTAAATGCAAGTCTCTTGTAATGAGCCCACTATGGAAGCTGAAATGCTCAAAGTCAGGTCTTCGAAATTGACCAGAAAGCCCATCAACATTCCTATCTCTAGGTTCCTGGCACCCTCACCAAATCTGTCCTTTCATACCCCTACTTCTCTAGTTATTTCCCTCTACCTGATGCCATTGCAATACATTCCTTTCACACTTTAAAAAATCCTAATTGATACAATCAACATACACTTTAAAATACATAATTGGAACTCTAAATTCTGCCTCTGCATTCGCTAACTCTGTGTTCATGGTCTTCGTGCTCTCATCTATAAAAATTATAATAAATTAGCCTTAAAAATAAGTGAAATGTTGTAGTCCAAGCACCTGGCTCAATAGTAAGCTATTAGCCAACATTAATTTCCTCCCATTTCTATGAGGAGTTGACTGGGTCTCTGTTCCTCCCAGGTAATATTATATAGATCTAATTTTGATATTTCAAACCAATACTTAAAGCAGGAAATAGTTGAAATAATGTTAAGTTCATGCAAACTAAGCTCATTCATACTGTACAACTGAGATTCAGTTGGACTTCTGTAAAAGCCTAAATGGAAAAACAGATGAATATTATGTAACATCCCTATAAGTAAGGATCCTCTAGGTCATGCACAGTCTCAAATAAGCCCAAAATATCAGTGGCTTTTCAACAACAAATGCTCGCTCACAACACATGTCTATGAGGAGCTGACTGGGTCTCTGTTCTAGTCCGTTCTCCTCCAGTGTTACTCAGAGAAACAGAACAGACCCACAGTGCTGTGGTTTGGTTGTGGTTCAGCTGTGTGCCTCAGAGGTTCAGATGTTAGGATCTTGGTCCTTAATGCGGCAATGTTGAGAGGTGCCTGGACTTTAGGAGGCGGGGCCTCACAAGAAGCTCTGTCTTGCCTTCTGGTCAGGGCATCTCTCTCTGTAGCACCACTCCCAGCAATTATGCATCTTCCCTGAGTCCTTCACAAGAAGCCGAAATGATGGTGCCCCTCAAGACTTTTGATCTCCAGAACTATGAGCTAAATGAACCTCTTTCATTATGAAGCACCCAGCCTTGTGTGTGTGTGTGTTTTTTACAGTAATGGAAAGCAGGTTACAACACATATGTCCTGCAGATAGAAATTTAGTTCCCAGAATCAGCTTACATGACTGTGGGGCTGACAAGACCAAAATCTAGAAAGTAGACCAGCAGACTGGAAAATCAGCTGAACACTGAACCTAGACTTCTGATCCAAATTCTTCAGGATAGCAGGCTGGAAACTCGGGCTTTTTATGTGACAGTCCTTGGAAAAATTCCTTTGGAGAAGGAACCTCAATTTTACTTTCAAATCTTTCAAATGAATGGATAAGTCCCACATGCGTAACAGAGGATAGTCTGCTCCACTCAGAAAACCTACTCATTGAGATGTTAATTTCGTCTAAAAAAAAAAAAAAAAAAGTAGCTCCAGCAATATCAGATTAGGGTTTAACCAAGCAGTCAGACACCATGGCCTAGCCACATTGATATATAAAATTAAATATCAAATCCAGGCTAAAGAATCAGCGGCAGTATCAAATTTTGTATAACAGAGGAAAGGGGAACCCAGCCAATCACACTGCCTCCTAACATTTCCTTCCAGAACTAACAGGTACCAGTGGGGCTCACAGAAAGTCACAGGGCCTGCCTTCCCAACATTTTTTTCCAACCAGTACTGAACCCAGGGCCTTGTGCAGACTAGACAAGCACTCCACTACTGAACCATATCCCCAATCCCAAGCCATGCCTAACTTTAATACAGTCAAGAAAGTTAAATCCTACCATGGGTCCTGCAACTGAACAAAAACATTTATGAACAATCTTAATAAACTTCACAGTGTCATAATGTTATCTTAATTTTTAAGAAAAATATCATAACTGTTTGCCCTTCTCTTGTTGACCGTGCTGGCGGAAGCACTCTGTTTTCACAGTATACAGGTTACCTTTGAGGGATGCTGGGAAAAAGGAGAACCACACATTCATAGAAGCATCTCTTGTTAGACTTCTTACCATAGGGCTCTCAGCTTTACAGTCTAATTGGAGAGGGATCCCTGAGGCTCCAAATTGTCCACTTGGAAAACCAGTGCACTTCCTACTCTGCACATCATCCTGAAGTCTGTCCTGCATGTTGGGACCCATGAGACAAAGGGTCATATTTCCTGCAGGCAATAAACAGCAGTTGGGCACGTAAAAGTGTCTAAGTTATGATATCTGAAAGGATTTCAACATCTTTATCCTTCTTTGGGATTTGTGCCAGATTTCCCTCTTGAGTTCATCGAAGGAAATTTTCATAGACAATTTTTATGAAAGAAGGCTCTGTCCTTTGGTGCACAGTCGATCAGAAGAAACCACTTCACCTTCTGCTTCCAAAAAGTAGATTGGTCGGTTTATTTTATCCCGTTTATGCAGCCAAGCCTAACTATCTCTACTGGCCCTAAATAGCCTGTGCTTCTCTTGAAACAGAAGTGGAGAAGCTTGTCTTGTCACAAAAGGCACCCAAAGTCTACTGAGTGGTTCTCTGCTTGGTGACAGATGGGCTTGGATGCCACTGAGAAAAGTGCACACACTGAGGCCAGTGCTGATGCAGTGCTACGCCAGTAAGAACCCCACTTCTTGGAGGTGTGGGGAGGCCTGAGAGCTAATAATGCTCTAAGGGTGGGAAGGACTTACAACCCTGTGCAGAGCCCGACAGCAGTTCTGTTGTACAGCTCTGCTCTGTGACTGCATGTGGCTGCAAGGGCTCAGCCCCCAAATGCAGACACTCCAAGATTTGACTCCCAGCTCAGCAACTCGGTAGAGATGGAGGCCAAGGCAAATTACTTAATCTCTCTATGCTTCTGTTTCCTCTTCTCTAAAAGAGAAATGAGCAAGTATAGGGCCTGCCCTGTGGTCACTGAGGATGGAACAAGTGACAGGAACACTGCATTTAGAGCAGCTGGCCCAGTGTTGATGTGTACTAAGTGCTGTAGCTCCAGGTAGCAAGGGAATCTGGTGTTGTGTGGATTGTGGTCTCTCTGCTCAGTTTTTTTCTTTTTTTTAGAACACTACCATCTTTATGAGGACAGTAATTTTCAAATTCTGCATAAAGAACCTACGGTCTCCCAAAGGAAAAAGTAGCATGACAGGGCCTTATACCTCCTGTCACACATCTCCCGTCTGTTCCAAAAATGGAGAGTATGTCACTGTTTTAAAAGTGCTACTCTGAAACAATACTTAACAATTTGTTCTCTGTCACTCATCTTCTCAAGCTTGGGTAAGATCATTAAAAATGAGACAGACCAAAATAACTATTTATTCCTGATTCCTTTTCCATCATTCATTGGCTAATTTTTTTCATTCATTAATTTGTATAACTTTTGACCAGATCCCCACCAGGCCCCAGGTTACAAACTTAAACAAACAACACATTCTGGGGATGTGCAGATCGCTTTCCTGTGAAAGAGACATGCAAGGAAACAGGCTATGATAACCCAGTGTTAGAAGCCTCATGATGGAGACTGAAAGAAAAGAGAGTCTGAAGTGAGGAGAGATTTCTGGAAGGCACAGTGTGTGACCAGAAGCCCCAAAGGCTAGTATGGGAGTTCGGAGGAAAGGGGCCAACTTTTGTAGGTAGAAGCCCCAGAGGGGAGAGAGAACATGGCGAATATCAAAATGCAAGTTGTCCCACAACTGGAGAGGTCAACAGATAGGACATAGGAGAAACAGCACACCACAAACCCTGCACATCTGAGATGCCCTCAGAGTCATTTACCCCTATGGATGCTTCTTTTTCAGGTTGTAAATTCACTTAATGATCCAAGACAAGGTCCTGGCATCCCAATCTTTCTCCTCCAAAAAGCAATTTTGTAAAGGATTCTTGATGTCTTTAGCAAAGGGTGTTCTTTGCTGCTTGGGTTTGAGTCACACACTGGGAACATCAAGGGTGGGACAGGACGACCCAGGCTGCAGCTGACATGGCTTTCTCCTGCCTTTTGGAGAGCCCAGCTCACACACTCTCCAGAGCTCCAGGTCCTGAATGAAGTCACTGAGCTGTGGAAAGGAGGCCTTTGTAAGGCTGTTAATTCGAGCTCTTCCCCAGGCGGGGGCTGGCAAGTGTGAAATCTTCTGGTTGAGTTCAAGCTTCTCCATGCAGGTGCAGCACATGTGACTGTTCTCAAACTGTGAGTAAGACCATGACTAATCATCACTTCATGCTACCAGCATCCAAGCCAAGAGTCAAAAGGTTCAATTCCTTGTGCATCCAAGTGAAAAGCAAATGCAGGCCTCCTCTCAGGCAAGATCCTGGGCATGAGTCAAAGCAGAGAAGTGCTGTTATCCTGATGGTCCTGAGGTCATAAACATTACAATAATACTAGTAACTAATGTACTCTGTGCCACATACTGTAATAAGCACTTTGCATAAATTGAATCCAATCATTACAGAAACCCTAGAGCCAATTCTACAAAAACAAAAACATGTCCAGAAAAGTTATCACTTGTTGCTTGCTAGAGATAGAAAACTACAAAGAGTTTGCAACACCTAAAAAAAAATCCATATGGGAAAATGCTATTTCTTTCACTTGAATTAACAGAGTGTACCTCAAATTACTCTTCACAAACAGACCTACTCAGAAGCACCTATAGCATATCTGAGCAAACTGAACTCAAATGAGTGACTCTAAGAGCCAGGAGAACAGCTGAAGAAAAATGCAATGACCGTTGGTGAGAAAGCGTCCAGCCAGAGAGCCATTGGGAAGGTTGGGGGAAAACGGACACCAGAGATCTTGGAGGATAAACAGGACATCAGTTCAGGTGAAGAGAACAGAAAGAAGCAAAGCAAAGCACAGGAAGGGGAAGAGCCCACAGACCCGGAGATTCCAAGGCAGAGCATCAGGCCCTCCTGTCACATCATCAGAGTTTTTGCAGCTTGCATACATTTAGCTTCTGTGCGTAATTTCACTTGAAATGATTCAGCTGGTTTCCTTAAAAAAGAAACACATAGCACTAAAGGGTCAAGAAAGCACAAAAGAAAAAAGAAAGATGAAGCAAAAATAGTAGTTTGGGGGAAAAGCACAGAAAATTTCAGTCCAGGATGGCAAACCCACAACACACAAGACAACCCTCCACTCTACACCCAGATCAGACATCACTATTAGAGAATGAAATGCTTCCCCACCGGGCCAGGGACTCAGAGCTTTCCATAAACATCAAATCAATCACTACACAAATCACAATTAATGCATCTTAGAGCTGAACAAGGGACTGTGGGCTTCTTTTTTCCACAACGGAGACCTGACATCAGATGTTTTGGAACCACTGTCCCTAAAAATTCACTCACTTCTAAACAACAAGTATCATGACAAAGGCACAAATCCATAGCCAGGCAGAGCTCATCTCAAAGAAACTCACATAGATAATGCACAGTGTGTGCCACCCTGGGTTCCATGCCAGCCAGAATTTTGTGCCTCTGTAGTGCAAAGCGAATGTGGAACCTTCTCTACCAGTACCATTTGGGGTCTATACTAGTATTTTTAAATTCCAAAGTGGTAACTACGTTTCAGTGAAAATATCTCGTATCATTCATTCTCAAGGAAAATAAAGTCTTAGAAGAAGTAGAACTGTCCAGTGAAAATGAAATCTAAGGATTTAGTTAGAGATCATAGGAAAGAAGAAATAACGTCAGATCGCATTACAGAACATATATAGCTGAGAATTTCCCCAAATGCCTGCAGTATGCTCCTAAGATGTTTAAAAAGACTAAAAAGGGATCTGCAGTACAGCACTGAAACTACTAATAAAATAAAACTACTTGACATTGCACAAACACATCCTTCCCTATCAGGTGAGTTGTCAAAATCGATCATTCTTGTCTCTATGCAGCTGGGACAGCCTTAAGAGAACACATCTCCTATTCCTGTGCTGTAGAAAGGAAGAGCAAATGTCAAAGGGCCGCTGCAGATTGTCAGTATTTATGTGACATAAAAGGCACTTTCTCTGCCCCTGCTGAAGGGCTCCAGAGTTTTGAAAGGAGGAGGAGGAAGCAGGGGAAGAGAAAGTGCCTTTTTTTTTTTCTTTACTACATCTTGATTGCGGGGCTTCCCTGTGAAATCAGAGCAGCCCCATCACCAAGCTGGCAGCTCTTCAAACTCCATCTTCTTTGCTCCTAAGACAAATCCATATGTTGGCAATGACAGAAGCAGCAGGGATCCCAAGAACTGAGTGGTCCTGGCCCCACAGGGTGGAATTCATTCCAAAAGCCCTGATTGTAAGAGCCACTGTCAGATGAGGAGACAGCCGGGCTGGGGCACGACCAAGCTGGGGCACATGGTCGTGCGTGCAACTTCCCCACCCCTCCTGAGGACGGCAGCAAGGACCCGTGACCAAAGAGGAAGGAGAGGAGTTTTGTTAGCGTGTGTGTCCCCCTAGTGGAGCAGCAAAACTGCAGTGGCTTAGTCTCCTGAAGGAGGCAGGTGGAGAGATGGAACCTCACCTGGGGAAGATAAAACCAGCTACCAAAACTTGTGGCTGCCTATCTGCCACGTTGCCTGTGGTATGAGAGTGCCTTTGCAGCCAAGCAACCCATTAAGGAGTAATTCAAATTCACTCTTTACTCAGTTTTGGGAGGAAGGGAAGTGCAGAAGGAAGCTGGCATTGTCTCCGTCTCCCAAGGTGTTCATAGTATATGAGGGAGCCAAGGAAAGAGGCCAACGAATGAGCAACGATTAGCAAACACTATACATCATAGTTAATGAGTGCTGACACAGACAAGAGGTCACATTATAACGTGCCTGGGTTTCTCTCTTAGCTCCTCTGCTCACTGGCTCAGAGAACTTGGGCTTTTTTATTCAATAAGTATATAGTAAAGACCTAAAGTGTACCAAACACTGGTCTAGCCAACTGAGACAGAAAAAAGTCTAGCCTTGTGAACCATACTTCTTTATCAGTGAAAAGAAAGATGTCCAAAGCACCCATACATAACAATGTAAGGTTAAATAAAATAAACTCAGCACATAACAAAGGCCTGGCACATTTTTTAAAATGCAGTACTAATAGATTTTCTATCATTCTAATGGTAGATCTATCTAAGCTACAATGGAAGCAACTCAAATTCTAACTAGTGATGAACCCCACACACCTAGGGTGCTCCGTGTTCTTACAAGTAAAATATAGAAGTATATACAACTCCGGCTCTCTGAACAGATCCTCATCCCCACGAGTACAAACCTGGTGGACTTTTACTGCATCACATTCAGTGGTTGAGGAATTCCTTGTGTGTATATGCTGCTATCTGTCCCTCTCTCTCTGTCCAGCCCAGTGAATCGCAGTGTCCCTTCTGTCTGTTTGCCTAGCAGTCCTGGTCATGTTGTTTTTCTCATCACATGGCATACTGGTCATGGTCCCCCAAACCCAGTAAGAGTGAACACTGACAGAATGCAACCCAATATGTGGATTTGGACTTGTACAAAGGTTGGAAACTCTGCAAGGCTTGAAGCCGAGTGTATAACTCTAACAGAGCTTGTGCTAGATAGAACCACTGGAAAATAGGCAGTACTACCCCAGTTGATGACAAGATCACACCATACAGATAATTCTCACTGTTGGGAATTCAAGAGGAACCAGAGAACTTGAATTAGCAGAGAAAGATCTGACACTTCTGGGTCCTTTTCATACTTAAACCCCCATCTTTAGCCCTAAAAAAGTGATCTCTTGGGTTCCTTTGAGCCGATTCTAACCCCCAATGCTGTGATATAGAGGTTAGGCTTGTAGCAAAAGTAGAATAAGAGGGTGGAGAACATGATTAATTTCAGGGTATTAATAAACACTGGAAACTGGTGTGAGTGTGGGTAGCTTCCTTAACACGCTTAGTGGGAAATAAACCGTGAGGCAAAGAGCAAAAAGCAATCCACACTTGAGATCAGAAGCCCAAGTGCAAGACCCAGCTCTGCATTTGTGATAGATAACAGAACTACTCACCAGTCCTTCCAGTTCTCCTTCCAGGGGCCCAAGGAGATGCCCCTTCCCACCCCCCTTGAGTTTAGCTGAAGTCACATGCTGTGGCCATACATCTGTGACCAATGAGATGAGAATGGAAGAAACATGATTCTCTGATCTTTTGCAGCAAATATGAAAGCAGTCAACATGAGATTAGAAAATCTCAAAACTCTGAGCCACTAAATGGAGGGGAGTTTCTCCAGAGTGTTCCTAGATAATAAATAAACTCCGTGTTGTTAATTACCAATGTGTTTAAGGCTTGTTTGTCACAAGCATAATCAAACCTATCCTGACAGATACCACCTCTTACTAACTGAAAGATTTCAAATAAGCTACACACCATTCAGCTTTCTCATTTATAAATGGGTGTAATACTAGTTCCCAGAATTATTGTGAAGAGTAAGGATTACAATATACTTTCAAGAACTTTCTAAACTATAATTATACAAATTAAATAATTCAATTCCCTGTATATTAACTAAATAGTTCCTATTGTCTAGGTACCATTTTAGACACTAGACAAACAGAGGTTAATAAGCAAATTCTACCATTCAGAAGTTCACCACTTTTTTGCAAATCATCTTGCTTGTTCTCTGAGCATCAAAGGTGAAATAACGGATTTGAAAAGTCACAATTTAAGAGAGAAAGCAGACAGATAAAAGAAACCCCTAAAAAAAAAAAAAAGAAAAAGAAACCCCTCTCACCAAAGAATCAAAAGGATTGAAGGGAGCAGTATCACTGTTTTACTCAAACCTATCAAAGAAGGCATCGGTGGTCTGACAGCTGTCTGCTCCCGCACAGCTGGTCTATCTTAGTTAATGTCTGAGCTCTGCTGTCTGTCTTCACCTGGGTCTCATTTATTGTTTTTCTCAATATGCGTCTCTAACCTGGACCTCTCCGGCAAGCTCTTGACAGGCATGTTTCACTGGCAGTTGGACACTTCCACTTGCATGTTTTAAGAGCATCTCTAGTTTAGCAAATCTAACACCAAAATCAGCATTTCACCTGAAATACCAACATCTCTCCCCATTTGCCCAGCCCCTAAGGCCCAGGACCTCCTAGTATTTTTAATGCCTTACTTTCTCTTCCCCAACTCCCAGTTTCCAAATCCTAAAGATGCTACCTCCAAAATCATTTGTGATCACCGTCTTCCTTTCTATGCCTCCTACCAGTTACATTCCTATACTCTGCAAAAGTGAAAAACTACCACTTTATTTCATCCTATATTGTTCTTTACATGTAGCTCAGATCTTCTGCTCTAAGATCATGAAAAACTTCCCATTTCCTATCATTTAAACCTCTCACCCTTCTTCACATCTCTCCAAATATATTCCTGACAGCATTTCAACAAACATTTATCGAGGACCTTCTGTGTGCCAGACCTGCCCACTGTGCAAGCACTAAGGATGCAGAGATAAATCAGATCAGCCCATACCCTGAAGAGCCTCCTGTCTGAATGAGAGATTGTGGTGGCCATGGAAACACATCTCTAGGATCTCTGAGAGAATCCACTACCAACAACATAGTTGGTAGACACAGCTGTGACCTCCCTGAATCCCAATATCACAATTTGTCCAGGCTGCTCCCAGCCAAACTGAGCAAGGTCAGGCATTACAGCCGCTCCATTGCTGCACAAGGTGGCATTATTCTAATAAGCACCTTTGGCTCAGCAATGCTCCACTGGCTGGACTAACACACTCATGGGATAGGCTTTGGCTTTTTCCGCCTCTCTTTCTTTTCACAGAAGTCAGGTCAGCATGGCATCTGGAGGGTCTCTTTGCCTGCTCTTTCCCCCTCTTTACCCTTCACAGACATTTCTCAGTACAGGTCTTGCTCTTCTGATCCCACCTTGGTGTCTGCTTCCCGGTGGCCCCAAGTGGAGATGAGGTGATCGTACCAAAGTGGCCCTTCGGTTTGGGGTGATGGGTACCCAGTGAGACAGGTGGATCTGCGCTCCTACGAGCCATGAAGGAGAAAGACTCCAAGCCAAGTCCAGGGAAGTGAGCTTCTGGAGCACCAGGACATGGCATGAGGCTGAGCTGTGAAGTATTTAAAGTTGGCTTCATTTACCTCTGCTTTTCTGGTAGTGCTCTAACTCCAAGATGAGCATATGTTACATGCTATGCACAGGTGCAAACTCCCTATGATGAATGTGATCATCATATGTTATATACAGGTATGAATTCCCTATGATGAATGTGATCAGTGTACCAATAAATTAGTGTTATAAAAACAGCAACTGAAAAAAAGAAATGCCTCTTGTGAATCTCTTGATTCAGTCTTGTGCATGGCAGACACATGGAGGACCCTAGCCTGTGCAATGTATCAAGTTACCGAGATCTAATCTCCAAATAAAAAACTATAAATTTTGAAAAAAGATTACCATGTATATGTTGAGCCTTACTTTTTATTCCATTTACCTGCAAATTTTGGAGAAACAAATAGCTCTGTTTTCCACACTGAAAGTCTAAATTGCAAAATAGGAAACCCAGATGGGTGTTCAAAATATTCCCCTTTTTCTAGGCAGGGTCTCCTCCTCTGAGGCCTCCTGATGCCATGGGTGGGCAGTTCAGGTTTTGCTTCCAAAAGTCTCCAAAATAGGCTAGAACAAAACATGGATGCAGTCAAACAGTGTGTGGTACTTCCATTCATCCTTCTCTCCCTAAAGAGAACTATTCAGGAATGCTGCTTCTTTGATTATAACCACTAGCAAACGAAGCCACGCTGCTTAGCATGGCTCCTGGCATGTTCCAAACACACAGTGTAATTTGGATTGGATTCTAATTTCACAGACCTTATATTAGGTAGAAGCAATATGCATGATCAAAACCTCCAGCCATCTAGAAAGTTAAAGCTACCTGCTTTTCCTTTTATGCAGCTCTTGGGGGAAAGGTCTGATTATTTCAATCACTGGGAGTAGCCCTGCCCCTCCCTGTCTTGCCCCACTCTGCAGCTCGCTCCTTCCGGCTCCGTCCGTCTGCCTTAGCCCCTGCCAGGCAGTGAGCTCATCCTGCCGCCTCAACACCACCACCACCCCCCCGCCCGGGCCCAGAAGGCATGCTACTCCCCACCACCTGCATCCTATACCTGCCCAGGTGCTGCTTCAGAGAACGCCGGGGGTTGAGGCAACCCTTCCTCAAGGCAGTCAGACATCAGAGTCAGCAGGACATTCTGCCGCCTTCCAGTCCTCCCCTCACAGGAACATCTCCCCACATTGTACCCTGGCCCCTCCAGTGCCCTCAAATGCCTGGATCCACATTTTGCTCTTCCTGTTACTATAGGTGAGTCGTGCCACTACTGCAAACCGGGGTGAGACTTCTCCCCCGGCCTCTCTGGCTGGGCTGTTCCCTTGCAGAGGGAAGGGGAACTGAGGGAACAGCTAATGGACGCCATCTCCTCAGCAGTAGGCACAAGCTCCCGCAGCCTCAGGAGCCCCACGTTCCTTGAAATGTCTCAGCTGCATCCTTCCCTTTCTGCTCTAACAGGCCCCTGCCACCCAAACTTCCCACACACGACCCCACAGCCAGTGCTGTCTCTGCTTCTTCAATTGTCCAGGGTTGAGTTGATAAGCACTCCTTCCTGTAATGCCACAGCTTCCACACTGCGTCAGCCGCCTCAGTTAAAGCCTGAGATGGAGGTTCACATGCAGGAAGGTTACCGAGGGACCAACACTCAAAGGAGGAAAGGGAACAGAATTGGGCAGAGTGGTGTTAAGCTGTGACACAGTCACACAGAAGCCTTGGTGTGGTGCTTTGGGGAGCTCTAAAGTCAAAACAGACATTTAGTGTGGTCGGCATTGAGACAGGGGAACCAAGACTATGTCTTCCATGCTCTGGTCAGAGACAGCCCTTGGGAAAGGGACATAACCTTGATTGATGCTTCCTCTGCCATGGGCAATTCCTGGAGACAGATGAGCTGAGAGCCAGCCACACTGGAAGCCAGAGAGTGTGAGTCACTGAGGGAGCTCTGGACCACACCCCTCAGCGCCCACTCACCCTCCCTGCACCATCACAGAGTTTTCGTTCTCTCATTCAGTGAATGTTTCTCCAGAGTGCAAAGCCCTGGAGAGCCACCAGCAGGCGATTCTCACTGGGTTGCCAGCTCCTCTGAATGCACGACACATAATGATCACAAAATAAACGCCCTCTAAAGGGAGGATTGATGGTCCAGCTACAGATAGTCCAGAAAATAAGAGGTAGCCTCCCGCCCAGGTTCAAAGTCGCCCAAGAGACAGATCGGTCCAGTGGAGACCGAAATAGCACCTTCATTACTCACAAGCAGCGCTAATGAGACAGCGTGATTTCTGTCTGTAGACCGTACAGAGGATAATAGGGAAACCCAGAGTCCGGCAGACCTTTCTGCCCAGTCCTGGGCACTATGAGAAAATCGTAGACCTGCTCAAAGCACCTCGGAGAGAGAAGAGCCATCTTCTCTAGCACTCTGAGATGTACGGCCTGAGCTGAGAACAACCCTTTGCCTATCCTCCCACGCCTGTGGTCGGATTTAAGCCACCCTCCTCCTTTCCTTTCTCCCGGAGAGCCAGAGTACACATAATTATCAGCAAGATTAGGGAAACTTCTACTTCTAACAAACGTGTACAGGCCAAGCTAAACACAGCTGTCCAGTACCAGGTCCTCGTTATTACTAAGCCATTTCCACCCAGGACCTGCCCTTTGCCTGAGCCCACAGACCCCTTGCCCATAAGCAAGTGCTAGTAGGATTCGTCCACATGCATCCTTGATTTCCTGACTAATGTAAAGCCAAGACCTTTAAAAATTAAACATATTAACAGAAATTCATTGTGTAAATAATTTAGGCTTAAACCCACAGGTAGCAAATTTGGAGCCTGTGTAGTTACTATGGAAACAACTGTCCTTTAAACAACTTACTGTACTGGAAACTGAGAACAGTTTCCTTAGGAGTCAGGTTAATCTCTGGCATGAGACTAGTAACTAAATACCAGGGAAAGCCACCTTCATGGTAATAATAGAACAATGCTCTTGACTGGATTACAGAATGGGGAATTGGCAGTGCTCAGACATGAATTAAATGAAATGAATTTTGTCTGTCTGTCAGTAACAAATCAGCTTTCTATCCCAGAACCACACTGGCAAAAAAAGGTGCATAACTCAGTCCCAAAAGAATGAGAAACTGGAGCTTTTCAGGGGCTGAGGCAAAGAGAGTGGGCACAGCAGTTTCTAACTAAGTTTCCAAGCCCAAGTCCCAATTTATGTCCTCCTCAGAGTGGCTTTCCTGCTTACAATTGAGTTGGCAAAAGACCGGATTTAGCACTTGGGGAACAAGACAGTTTCACAGATTGCTCTCCTCAAAGGCAGCCCAGGGCCTCCCTTCCCAGAGACAGAGGAGAGTTTTCATTTCTGTGCTGTGAATTAGCCCGCAGGAGGAACTTCTAGGAACTGAATTGCTCTCTTGACTTAAGCAAATTTGAAGCCAGAATTATGAAAACCTCCAGCTCAAAAACACCCAGTGGTACATAGCCTTCTAGATTAATATAGTTGGAAGGAAAGGCTACATCCTGTACTTGTGGACTGTGGTCAAAGAAAGTTAATATAAGAAGCATATTAATAGCATTCAAATTAAGATAAATCACATACCACTGTCTTTGCAATGAAAGACTGGGCTGGGCTGTACTCTTCCTTCTGGAACATGGTTCTAACCCTGAGTATCTTAAATAAACACTAAGAATCTTTGAGCAAGTTACTCCAATTGTCCGGATTCTCAGTTCTATCTTTGGTAGCATCATCTGATGATGAAAACTCAAGTCAGTTTCAATTCCAAACTTTGCTTGTGGTGAGAGAGTGTCTACTGCTAGCACAGCACTTGTTAAATGGACTAGAAAAGAATGACTGTGTCATCATACATCAGTGAATGGAATCTCAGCAACTGGACAGGAGCTCTCGCTGTCTTCCCATTCTCAATCAGGTTTCTCCAAGAGAATTAGCCTTAAAGCCCTGAAGCGTGCACTGCATGTAATGAATTAACTTTTCTCTGTGCATCTATAATGGTACTAGTTATATACTAACTTTGGGAGAATACAGGTCACTCAAATAATTGTCTCATTCTGCAGTTCTATCAAGAACGGTTCTATGACTCTTGAGTAGCCAATCAACTGCTTCAGCAGTCACAGTTCACTGAAATATCCATGTATGTTCTAATAGTCTCCATCACCAAGTCCTACACAGGCTTTGTGAGCTAGCCCCATGGTTTTGTTAAATCACGTAAGATCCAGCTTGGCATCCTGGAGTGACAGATGCTCCTGCTGGCTTGAAGCAGGTAGCCCTGTGCTGTAAGAGGTCCGTGCAATAAATGCTATGTGCTACACTGTGTGGGGCGATGTACATGTTCAGCACAGATGCATTTTTTTCCTGAATATTTTGCATATGCAGCAGGTTGAATTCACAGATGCAAAATTTGCAACAGAGAGGGCCAACAGAGTCACAATTAACATAATGAATGACAAGGTGAGGGTATCAGCTCACGGCCTGACCCACAGAGTAATATGGTCTTTATTAGCAGACCATGGTATTCACAGGAGTATCACAAACTGGCACCCACAAGTTTGCTAATCTGTGCAATGAAAAGGAACCAAGGAGGGATGGTCAGGAGGCTGGAGGCAAATGCCTGGCTAAGAGCTACAAATCCCGGCCCAGGGACCAGACCTGCAGCAGTTGCCACACTCAAAACCCACTGACTGAATGTGAGATCAGTTTCCTATAAGGAAGGGCCCTGCAGTATCCCTAATATGTAAAACGAAGACTATTTTATTCCTACTCCCCACGGGCCCATGGCCATTTACTGGGGTAACCATACACTGGGAAAGAGGAATGCTCAGAAATTGTATGCACAGCTGGAAAGGAAGTCCGAGTTCACACTGATGTTTAGGGATCTAAAATGCTGCTGTAACCCACCCACGGGAGCAGTGATGTACAGGTAGTAAGCAGAGCCCTGGCCTGGCTAGAGTCATGGGGGCCTCTTGCATCCACAGGTCCACCCAGTTGTCACTGCCCTGGTCACCAGAAATAATGAAAATGAACAAACGTGATGGTGTGCATGGTTTCCATTCTAGTTCTTTGGCCTTGGTGCCTTTTATTCTTGGTGACTAAACTAGAAGACCAAGCAGAAGCCTGCTGCTCCCCACCTCTCCCAGATTCCACTCAACATGCACAAAATAGACCCCTACCACAGCGCCTAGCGTCAGTATTACTTAAGGAAACACGTGCCAGTAAGGGTGCAGAGAACTGGGACCCTTCTACAGAGCACAGCCTGTGCATGGAAGTAGTTTGGTGAATGAGACTCAACATGGCTGAAAAGAGGAGCTGCTGCATTGGAGTTACTCAGAGAATATGAAATAAAAACACAGATAATTACAAAAGGAAGAATATACATCCTGAAACCAAACTCAATCCAAAATAAAAGATTTGTAGATCAAACAAAACACAGATGTAGGACTTTATGAAACAGCAAACCAGCCCACAGGGATGCAAGTGGAACTGCCACCTGCAAGCAGAGCAGGAACTGCCATGGGAAGTTTCCAACAAACTGATGGGCTGCAATTATGTGGCTAGTTCAAGCCACACAGGACAGATATGCGGTATAAGGCCCCTTGCCCACTTCCTCCACATAAAGGACCCTGCAGCCTGGCAGCAAATTCCACCGCCAAACACCGTGACCAGGAAACTGCTCCCTCCCAATGAGCTGCCAGTTTGTTGGTTTGTTTGTTTACTTGTTTGTTCTGTGCCCCATAGCAGCTAATTGGAACCCCTAGTGACAGCAGGTTAGGGACTGCAGTGGAGGAGGGGAAAGTAGTGAGTGGAATAGCAGGATGTTTCCTGACCCATGACCAGTGGCTTAAAAGAGGGAATGTGGATGCACAGGATTTAAACACTCTTGGGCTGCTGCAGAGCAATGAGTGAGAGGTTGGCCTTTCCTCCCTCTGCTGGGGAGGAGATTGAAGGGGAACCCAGCAACCTTGGGCTGTCTCCGCAGTGGCAACACCATACCTCCACCCCACCCTGTGACAAGTGGCATGAGAGGATAGAGATGTGAACAGAGGAGGCTGTGCAAGGACCAGGAGGAGCCAACTGTACATGGGACTGATTATTTTTTGGTTGTTTAGGTTTTCACTTTATCTTTTGATTTGTTTTGTTCATCTTCTTTCTCTCTTTTCTCAATTGTGTTCCTCGATTTGTGGATATTTTTATATGAGTGAACATTGTCTCTAGTCTTTCTGATTTACTTCAATATTCTTTTGCTTATTCCTTCGTTCTTTCTCTCCTGTATTATGCTCCAGTTTTCCAAGGCTTGGGTGAACATTCTTTGTCCTCCAGCCTAGCCCCTACTACATTCCTCTTCCTTTATCCCTCTGTGTTGTCCCCAATCCCTCTTAAATCCCCCCAAGCGTAAAATCACTCTACTGAGGAGAAACTCAACTTCATACAAGTTTCTGGTTTATACTGGACTTTGTTACATAACTGTAGATCTTGCTCCCATGATACCAAAATAATAGTTAGCACAGTTTGTCAGTTTCTAAGCTGTGCTTGATGCTACTGTTATTGCTAATTGTACTACTTTAAACAGGGTGTCATACCTGTTATAATCAGTTGTTCCTCCTTGTAATGACAACACTGTGATTGTCTGACTATAATCATAACCACAGTCCAGTACCAAAAGACTTGGTGCTGAGGCAGATAGGTAACAACTTCTCATCCCTAATAAATTGGGAAGTTAGGATCTTGGGAAAGACATAAAAACCTAGAACCACCTATACCTAGGAGACATCTCTGGGGAATAGACATTTCCTAGAGAAGCCTCAATACTAGTGATAAATCTATTACAATAAGAAATTTACAAGCATCAACAAAGAAGACAAGAAAAAATTGAAAATCACAAGAAATAGAAGAAAATGCAACCCCAGACCTCCACCAAACCAAGACAAAACAAGAGGACAATGAGATAGAGGAAGCCAGAAGCCACAGGCCTGGATTTTCTGAAATGATAGCAGCAGAAGTAAAAGAAAGAGATGAAAGACGCTATAGAGAAAGTCAGATTAGAAATAATCTCTCAGGTTAAAAAAAAGCAATATAAATGAAGGACTTGCTCAGTAAATCTAGTGTAGACACAGATTTAAAAAGAGGAGATTAGAAAAATGATGGAAACCACAAATGCCCAACATAGGAAAGAAATAGAATAAATAAAACAGATTGAAACAGATATCCAGGAAAATAAAAATTCCACTGAAAGTGTATGAAATTGATTGAACTAAGGCAAGGACAGAATATCAGATTTAGAGGACAAGAGTGTAGTTACCAACCACAAAAAAATATCTTAAAAATAGCAATGGACTCTGAAAAATCAATCCAGCAGCTGCAAGATAATGCGAAGAAGAGCAACATAAGATTTAGCAGAGTCAATTACAAAGCAGGAGACAGCATTAATCAGTGTGGAGATTCCTCAAAAAACTGGGACTAGAGGTCCCATTGGACCCAGCTATTCCTTTTCTTGGTATCTTCCCAAAAGATTTACAAGCATCATACCACAGCAATATGTATACACCCATATTTATAGCAGCACAGTTTGTAAAAGCTAAATCTTGGAAACAACCCAAATGCCCATTAACTGATGAATGGTAAAGATGTAGTTTTGTATACAGTGGAGTACTACTCAGCCATAAACAATGAGAATGAGACATCTGTAGGTAAATGGATGCAATCTTAAGACCATACTCCTTAAATGAAATAAATTGGCCACACATGTTTACATATTGCATTGTCTCTCTGGTATGAGATACTGAAAGTGCCAATGAGGACCAATATGTATAATAGATATTGTATAATAGGAAGAGTTTGTTCACAAGAGAAGGGGAACTACAAGGGGAGAGGGGGAAAGGAAGGAAAAAGAAAAAGAGAAAAGAAGGATAAAATGGGAACAAATCTTTGTAAATAAGGAGAGGAAGAGGGTTTGAAGGAAGGGAAGGAGAATGGGAAAAAGGAATCAAGATTTATCATGAATGTGATCATTATGTATCTTTTAAATTGTACCAATAGACATGATTTTTTTAAAATACACAAAAATCTTCATTGTTGTTTTGTTAGGTTTTTTTTAATTTTTAAAATAAAAAATCTACAGAAAAATACAGTGGTATCCGGGGAAGATGGCGACCAGGTGAGCAGCAAGGGAGCGAACCTCCTTAATAAACACCACCAGCTCGAGACAGACTTGGCGAGCGTGAATGCCGGGACCTCGGCTGGGAAGTTTAAACTGGGCGTATTTCTCTGAGATGCCGGGGGAGATGTGGTAGGGCGGACCAGGCTGCCGGGGCGAGACGTGGGAAAGCCCCA
>PVLD010023379.1:0-27492 GCA_004027595.1 Dinomys branickii | reverse complement strand
GGCGATCCTGCTCTTCTCCTCCCTCTGGCGGTGGTGGTTTGTGGTGGTGCCCAGGGGGAGGAGGACGAGGCTTCTGCTGGCCTCCTTGTGGTGGTGCCTCCTCTGAACCAGCATCTTCTTCCTGGGCTTCGTCTCCATCCTCCTCAGGGGGTGGTCTAGGCGGCCGTCCTCCAGGAGGTGGCCTTTGTGCATGCCGTTCACTGCTCTGACTTTGTTCCTCTACATCTATGTGCGAAAGACATAAGATTAGATGAACTGTTGGGTGACACTCTTACTCCTGTCTTCCCGTCTGATCTTGTCACAAGGTCTTTTTCTACCAAAAATTATTCTCACTCGCCAACTACTCTCCTACCTCCTTCACACTCCTTTGCCTCCTTTTTTAGTTTTTCATTCGTGCATGCATGCTGTAGAGATTAATGGCTTTATTTAGGCATCTCTGCACATGTGCATAGCATCCTTTGATCGTTTGCAGCTTTCCATTTTCCGCTTTTTGGCCTGTTCATGAAAAATCCCTCTGAATTCATACACTTTTTACATGGACTATGTCATTTCTAGGAAATGGGAAGTGTCTGTCCTTAAATTCCCAATAGCAGAATGTCTTTAATGCTGCACCATTTCCCAGGATGTCTCCAAGGATAGAAGAGCAGCAAGGCAAAGGGATTCTAAGTGTCTGTTTGCCTGCATGAGAATATCATAAACTTTTGCTCCCTGTGATTCCAAGCCAGGAGCCATAAGCCCTGTGGTAAAGCTCGGTGTACTTGCTGAGGGCTCTAGGCTCGTAAAGGGAGATTCTCAGCCAGAGAAAGAAAGTGATGGCCACACAGGATCCCCTCACTGGCGTAGACAAATTCAACTGGCTATTGAAACAGAACTAAATAGGCAAATTTCAAAGAAAAAGGCCAGAAGCATATGGTACTGTGCATTCCAGCTTGAAGCCTTCTGATTCTAGAAAGGAGCGGCAGGCAAGAATGAAGCCACTGACAACTGTCAGTGTTGTGGAGGAGGTGGAAGACACACTCTTCCCATTTGTGGGTGCCTGCATGTAGCTGCTTCTGTGAGGGTGACATGGACTTCCTTCGCATGTGTCCCCGCTGCAAAATTCCTGGTTTTCAGGAATGGGTTGCCCTGATTTAAGCCCCTTGAATCAAGGCTGCTCAAGCTTTTCTCTACGACTTTCAGGAAACTAACATTCACTCCTTCCAAATAAAACGCAGTGATACAACCATGGAGACCTGAAAGATTTCCAAGGCATTGACGAAGAGGAATGTTGACTCAGGAGGAATTCAGCCTTACCTGCTATTTCAGTGGAAGAATAGTCATAGATGACCTCTGCGGAATAAAGCACAAGGTAAAATGCAAAGTTAGGCACCAGCCTTTCAAGGTTAACCAGTTTCCTATGGGGAAGAGGAGTTCCAACTGCAGCCTGCACACCCACGAAGTGAAGCCCTCACAGTTTTCCTGTGATGGTTCAGTATGTGTCCGCAGAGAGAGCCCAATTTATTATCTGAGTCTCCATTTCAAAATCTTGATGTGTGTTTGTCTCCTTCATCTGTCCTTCACCATGACGCAGCAAGCCCACTGCCTGTCTAACTCTTTTTGGGACGTGGTCTCCTTCTATTGTCTCTACCTTGACTCACTAAGAAGCCCAAGGTGACCTCAGCTTCACTGTAATCCTCCTGCCTCAGCCTCCAGAGGCCTAGGATTACAGGTGTGGGCTACCATGCCAGCCTTCTCTAGCTACTGTAATTTCATTTACCCTTCCCAACTGGGCTTTGTGGCTCAGTGTTTCTATCTCTCCTTCCTTCCATGATCGCACAGAGGCAACATGCTAAACAGTAACTAGTTATCACGGTAATCTGCTGTCCCCTTTTCTGATATTACAGTTACACTTTCATTAAAGTCTAAAGCATTGTAGTGCAACTAGAGCATAAATACAGTTCTACTCAGACCTCTACAGCCCAGTGTTGCTTCTCATCTCCTGTCCTGCCTTTTCTTCTCATGGCCTACAATGTGGTCTACCCATCCCCAAGCAGAGTCACATCACAGCCTCACCCCCATTGCTTGTACCTTCACTGAAGCTCTGAACAGAGCTCAAGGCCAGCAGGGCCGCTGTCAGCAGAACCACCAGCATCTTGCAGGAGGCTCTGGAGCTGCTCCTGGGTGTGAGCTGGGGAAAGAAGAAACCTGGTTTTATTAAGAGAAGCAAGACAATGGCCCCTTCAGCTCCATGTACATGTGACCCTCTAGGATGCTCTGCATCACTGGCTCTTCTTTGGGACTTTGGCCCAGCAGGATGGAATGCCATGAAGTTTGTCAGTGTCTCAGATCTCAATGATTCAACTTGTACCTTACCTGAGAGTGCTGAAAGAACAGTGTGCAAGCATTGAGCACAGATAATATAATTAAATTAGGTCAATATTTCAATTTCAATCTATTTAGTGGGACTATGACTCTTATTATATGGGGTGTATATATTTCTGTGTGTGTGTGTTTGTGTGCAAGGAGAGAGATCCATGTGCAGAGAATGTATATATGTGTGTAGGGAGTCACCCTAAAGCTCAAACATAAGGTGGCCAATATCCCTAATTGTTAATACAGTCCAAGTTCCATGAATCATGATATTTGTAACCCTGCATGTATATTTCCACAATTATTGGTTACATACATTTCACTTCCGCTCAACTATCTGATGTGTTCAGCACTTCCACACTTCAACCCATATCACAGAAGGTTGAGCCCAATACTTCATGTTCCTGATGATTGGCCAAGGTTCTCTCGATCTCACTCTACATGTGGAAGCCTTATTGAGGAACCAGATAGCCTGAACCATTTTGCACTGAGCAGCTTTGTGGGTTATTGCAATAAAAGTGGTCATAGAATACTCACTGCATTTCCACAGCTCAGAAAGAGAAACATACTTTTCTCACCATGAACCATGCTCTTTTGTGTTTCTAAGAATTTTTTCACGCTCCTTCCATTTCCCAGCATGTTCCGTAAGATTGAGTGCATGCCTTGTTTTGTGCAGAAAATATTTTGAATCACTTCCACTGAGATTAGATTGACCACAAGTATTCACTTGAATGGGGTAGTCTAACATCAACTTTGAAGAGCCCAGTGCATTGTACTCTTTTGGATGTCCTTGTCAGATGCTGGACAATTTCTCAGCTTCTTCTTCAACACAGATGATTTTTGCTGTAACATTCTATGTTGTCGCTCTCCCACTGTGGCTCACATTTGTGGATATATTATATTCTGAATCAATCCTTTTCCTTTTTCTCCTGTTTTATTCATGTATCCTTGGAGAGATTCTTACTTTTATTTCTCTGAATCAGGTCCATAATCTGTATCACTGCCTTTGGAGGGGGGGAGCTTTTGGCTAGTGGAGATTCAATCCAGAAGCCCTGTGGTGCATCCTGAGTCCTTTCTACTTTTTATTTTGAGTCAGGATCTCACTTAATTACTCAGGATGGCCTCAAACTTACACTCCATCCTCCTGGCTCTGTCTTTAAAGTACTTGTGAGTGTTAGCTGATGCCACCACATTAGGCTCATTCATATTTTTAAAATTTGATAAACTCTTACATGTATTTTTAATACCAACTTCTGATAGCTCAATTGGTAGCTCTCTTTTCAAGTTTTGTGCAGCCATTGGATACCTGAGCATCTTTCTAATGAAAATACATATCAGTATAATTAGCTATCTGTTCTTACTTCATGTTCTGTGTTGGCCACATGTAATGGATCAGTTTAGCACAATCATAGATAGCTTGAGGATACTTTGGAGGTGTGATACGGAGGGTCATGTGCTTGCAAATCCTAGAAACAGGTCACTTGTCCAGTTTGGATCCCTGGATTCTGTGCTGTGTCTCTCCTGGACCTTTCTGAAGGACTGAAAATACTATTCCTGGAAGCCTCGTAAACCTCAGGGTTTTCTGTAGAGAATGTGACTCTTGCAAGATGTTCAACCAGATGACTTTACCCAGGCATGAATAAGAGATTTTGTTCCTAGTTCTAAGTGGTTTTCACTCTATAGCTCAAATTGTCCTCCCATTCATGACTGATTCCCTCAATGTCTCCAGAGATGAGATTATAGTGGACAGGACCATGCGTTGCTGAGAAGTATATGTGCAGGGGAGAAAAGGTTAGCAATTGGCAATTCTTCTCTTGCGATTAGAACAGCAAAGAGCTCTGATTGTGCTCTGAGGCTTTGTGAAAGACAGCACGCAATGGTTTGGTCTTTGCATGCCACTGTATTTAGTGCCGTACTTATTTCTCATTTTTGTAGAAGCCACATGAGAAGGGACCTCGAGATGAATATCTTGAACAGGCATCATATGGTAGACATTAGGGTAGAAAACGGAGGTCAGTACAAAATCACAGAGGTTACTGCCAGGCAGACTTGTTCTTTTGGGCATTTACAACATCCGCAGCCCAAGGAAGTCAGTGTTACCCTTGGCTTAACTGTCCTTGAATAGAACCAGTGATTCTGACAAATGTCACTCAGTTCAAGCCCTTCTCTGACCTTTATAATGGCAGGAACAAGTGAAGAGATTAACTCATGATGAAAGGAAAATATCACCTGTGGATTCACCAAGCACAATCAAAACATAGGTTAGAGGAACTGAAGAGGATACAATTAGTTAGGCGGAATGGGTTGGGAGGAATGAGAAGCCTGTGGGGAATGCAGCCAGCCACACATTTGTCTTCTGGTGTCTATTTCAAAGAGAACATGCCTCAGTAGGATCTCTTAAGGTCCACATCATCAACCTTGCTGTCCTCCATATTAGTTTCCAGTGGCTATGAAAACAGGAAGAAATAAGAAAGAGAAAGAAAAATTCAAAGACTCTGTGGCAAAAACCCCAGAAATGGATTGTAACACATGTTCAGAACCTAAAATTCCAAGAAAATATTGCAGTGGGAAAGACAGCGAGGAAGGGGGAAAAGCAAGAATAAAGGGTGAAAAAAGTAGAAGACAAAAATGGAAACAAAGCTTTTGCAAATAAGGAAGGAATAGAGTTTGGAGGGAGTTGAGGTCTTTGAAGATTAAATACAAGAATCAAGGTAAATCCTGTACAAACACAAATTCCCTTTTAATGACTATTGTGTATATCTAAAATGTATCTATATTAAACAAAAAATAAAATTTTGAGAGGTCCTTGAATACACACTTCAAAGGTGAAGAAATAGAAATGGCAAATAAATATGTGAAAAATGTTCAACATGATTAACGATTGAGAATTGCAAATTAAAACATCACTGAGATTCCATCTCATCACAGGAAGATTGGCTGTCATGAAGAAATCAACCAGCAGTATTGCTGGAGTGGTTGTGGGGGAAAAGGAACCATTCTCCACTGTTGTGGGAGTGTAGACTAGTGCAACCACTGTGCAAATCAGTGTGGAGAATCCTCAAAAACTAGGATTAGAGGTCCCATTTAACCCACCTATTCTCCTTATGGGTATTTTTCCAGAAGAGCTGAAAACATCATACTATAGTGATATGAGTCCAGCCACGTTTTTAGCAGCAAAATTTGTAATAGCAAAGTCTTGGAAATAACCCAAACACCCATTCACTTTGAATGAATAAAAAGATGTGGTATTTTTATGCAATGCAGCGTTATTCACCTATAAAGAAAGATAAACTTGAGGCTTTTATAAGTTAATGGATGCAACTAGAGACCACACTCATAAGTGAAATAAATCACGCCTGCATATGTAAACATCATGTTGTCTCCCCGGTATAAGAGCCTGAAAGAGTAAATAAAATCTGAAAGTTACAATAGATATTGGGAAGGGGAGGAAATTTCTCAGAAGGAAAGAACAATTGGGATGAAGGAAAGGAGAGAATAAAGAGAGAAGAAAGGGGGAAATATATATTATATATACATAAAATAGATAAGATAATTATACTACTAATTTCTATTGGTTTATTTTAAGGAACAGCTAATGCTTACTTTTTCTGAACAATTTTGCATGCTTATACCTCGTAATCTGAACAACTACTTTCAAGACAACAATATGCAATGGAACAGCCATTGTTGAATTCATATCATCATGATTTTTGCAATTCTGAATTGCTTCAAATATTTTTATGATTTTTTTCCTCTTTAAAATTAAATTTCAGGTATTTAAATTGATTAATTGTTTTAATTGTTTTAATTTTCTGTTCTCCCAATATTTATGAATTTTAATCTTTTGCTTTGTATGTGAAATTTAGGAAAATTTAAAATGTTGATATTTTATTCATAAAACTTTCCCTTGGTAGAATTTAATCTGCTGCTGTTCTCACTCAGTGAGTCTTGGTATAAGACACAATATTTTTACTTGTTTTTACCTTGGTTATATTTCTTTCATTGCTGCAAAAAAGTACCCAACACCCAAAATTAGGGAAGGAAAGGTTTATTTAGCTCACAGTTTGTGGAGGTTTCAGTCCATGCATGGCTGGCTCCAAGGCAGGGTGGCACTTGGCAGAGGGCAACTGTTCGTGTCAGCAAAAGATAACAAATCAGTAAGAGGCAACAAGAGAAAAAGGGAGGGGCACCTGCAATCAGCCTCTTTCCCTCCCTTACATTATATGTAAACTACCCAGACCAGCACTGTGTAGCACTCACATCCATTATTCCAACAGTGGGCCATGAATCGAACATAAGCTCCAGAAGCTCTCCCCATGACTGCATGAGGATTTGGGGGGAAATGCAGACACAATCATAACAGTTTGCTTTGGGGTTTTGTATCTATCCTGTCTCTCCTTAATGCTCATGGTCTTCGCTTTTCACTTTCTATGCAATATAGATACAGAAGCATGTGAAATCTGACAGAATTAACATGGTTATTTTTATAAATATAAAGGAACTACAGTTGCTAAAATTCCATATTCCTTCTTGATAAATACAACCCTTATGTAGAGATGGGACATACCTCAACCTAACTGATTATATTTATGCCATGCCCATAGGCAACACCATATTGAATGTGTAAAACCTAAAATAATTCCTTCTAAATTCAGCAGAAAGACAAGAATTTCCACTTTCAACATGTTCCTTCAACATAATATTGAAAATCTCAGGAGAACAATAAGGCAAGAGACATAAAAAGAAGACATCAAAATAGGAAAAGAAGACTAATTACCTCCAACATCACTGTGTTTAGAAAAACTTAAAGACATCTACAAAAACTGTTATAATTAATTAAGTCAGCAAATCTGTATAATCAAAAATAACATAGACAAATTAACAGCATTTTAATGCATCAATAATGCCCTTGCTGAAAACAAAATAAAAAATTAATACCATCACAACAGCTACAACAGAAATATCTAGAGATAACCGAAGAAGTGGGCAATCTGCAATGCAAAGTCAAAATACTGATGAAAATAATTAAAGAGGGTGGACATACAACCATCACATAAAGTGGAAATAAACATATCCAATGTTCATGAATTCTAGGAACTGATACTGTTAAAATATCAATGCTGTCCAAGGCAATCTACAGATTCATTAATATCTAAATCAGAATATCAATGGCATTCCTCAAAAAATATGGGGAAAGTACTCCAAATTTTACCTGGAACCTCGGAAACTTACCAATAATAAAAGTGACCTTCTAAAAGACAACAAAAGCGAAGCTAAAATCATCTTAATGTCTGACCTCACAGCATACATCAAAGTATCATAGACCAGCTATATGGTGCTGGCATAAAAACAGACAAATGGAAGTGAGGAGAAAACTGCAGAAGTATATGCGTGTTAATGGTTTTTTTATACAAGTACCGAAAAAGTCAGGGAAAAGAAAGTCTCTTCAATAAATGATGCTGACACAACTGAATATTCACACGCAGAAGAATGAAACTGGATCCCTGTCTGTCATCATGTATGAAACTCAACTCAAGATGGGTCAGAGTTAAATGAGATCTGAAACTGAATTTTTCAGAAGAAACATGCAAGAAACAGTCACAGACACTTGTTCAGACAAATATTTTATTTTGATAGGACCCCCAAACACAGGCAACAAAGAAAGACAAGTGGGACTCTGCAAACTAGGGAACTTCACCTCAGTAAAAGAAGAATTGCCACATACTGAAGAAAGCACCTGCAGATTGAGAAAAACCTATCACCAACTATGCAATCCTCCCTCTGTTCTTCCTACTTTATTAATGTACTAATCTAAATGTGCCACTATCTTTAGGACTGCCCCAACTGAGGACTTGTTGACTATCTTTTCTACATTGTTCGTCTTTATATTGTAGCCCCAATATTTCCTCAAATCTGGAAGTTAGTTGTCAAGGATTTGGATTGCAGAACTCCAGTTTAGTGCTGTCCCATATGTCTCATCGTGCCCCACTGCATTCCACATTGCAGCACGGTATAAATACATACTTTTTACCATCTTCAATCCTTTGTAGATTTGTTTCTTTTCATATGTAAATTTCTTCAGCTGGCTTTACCCCCTAAATTCTATCCACTTTTCCAGCTTTAAGGGAAGCAAACTCTTCCTTAGCTGTGCTTCATCACTTCTTAGCTCCCATGCTCTGTAGCCTCTAGGCTTCCTGTCTGTCTCTATTTCACCTGATGTCACCATGGATTTGATTACACAGTGCATGTGAAAACCAAAGGCCAGTGTGTGGAAGGATATCACTTCCTTCTTCTCTAAGTGAAGTGAATCTTCATCTATTTATGTTTAGTTCTAGTCCATATCATGCAAACCTGGTTATTTTAGTGTCATTGCATCTCCTGCTGTTATGAAACACTGATTCCTGGATTTTATCTCTACAGGTTCCCACTGTTGTCCCACGCTGGAACTGTATGAACTTTACAGGACTCTACCTGCCCTTGATTGGTAGATTGCTCTGGTGCCCATTACTCTGTCCCTCTTTGAAAAGACCACCTGTCCTTCTGGATTGGCTGCCTTCTAGGCCATGCTCGCATCTGTTTTCATCAGTGCATAGAGGTCTTTTGCTTTTCCACCTCCCTCCGTCTCTCCTTCCTCGCCTCCTTATTTCCTTCCTCCATCCATCCTTTCTTTCACCTCTTCTTTCCTATTCATTTCTTGTATTTTTCATTTTTCCTCTAATGAAGTTTAATTGATAAATGAATCTTGCACACTTTTAATGCATACATTTTGGTGAATTTAGGCATATGCATACATTTGTCACCGCCACTATAACTGTGGAACTTAATGTATCCTATCTTTAAAAATGTTGTTGTGCTACTGTTGAGACCATATCACCTTGTCTATAGATTAGTTGTGATTGTACTATTTTCTATGATAATGGGTGTCTGTTTGTCAATATGTTTTTGTACTTTTATGTTTCTAAAATAAAAAAATAAAATAAAATAAAATAAAAATAAAATAAAAATAAAAAAAATAAAAATGTTGTTGTGTGGCTTCTTGCCAGACTGAATATTTTCTCCACCATTCTTGGTACCTGCTCAGGCTTCTCCATGAGGCCAGGAACATATCTGCTTTGCCTTTCTTCCCTCAGGTTTCCTTGTGTGTCTGTTCTTTCTTCCTGTGTGCTTCCAATATGATGGGCATACATTGTAGGTGGCCCCTTTTCAGAGGCCACAGTGACACTTACCTCCATTTCTGCCTTCTTGGGCAATCTTTCCTATCCCCAAGCCCAGGGAGTTTTTAGTCTGTGTAAGGAAAATGTTTATTTCAACCATTATATTTTTTAATTGTTTTATTTTTAAAAGTAAAGAAACAAAAACATTAACAAACAGACACAAAGTAGCACAAGAACAGTACAATCAAAACAAATTATACACAAAGTAACAGGGAATTAACAATGGTTGCTGTATTATGTATTGATAACTTCAAAGTGTATGCTCAGGAAAGCACATATAGACATACAACATTGATCAAACACCTAATAATTAACTGTTTCTTTCAGTAAAGAGACATAGGTCAATAGTGGAACCATGTCAACCATCCTTCATAAACATCCATACATATATACATAGTTATCCTTTTCTTCATTTTCTCCTTCGCCTCATCCCATTTGCACTTTACTTTTGAGCACTTTCCTTTTATATCTCCTAATTTATATTCCAACTTTCAGGTTCTTACACTAGTGATACAATACGTTGCATGCATATCTACCTCTGATCTATTTCATTTATGAGTATAGTCTCTAATTGTGACCATTTGCCTATAAAAGCCTCAAGTTTGTCTTTCTTTATAGCTGAGTAATATTCCATTATATAAAAATGTCACACAATTTTTTAATCCAGTCCTCTATGGCTGGACATGTGGGTTGCTTCCACAATTTAGATACTACAAATTGCACTGCCATCAACATGGGTGCACATATATTGTGGTGATACGATGTTTTCAGATCTGGGAGAATACCCAGAAGGGGAATAGCTGGGTTGAATGGGACCTCTACACCTAGTTTGCAGAGGAATCTCCAAACAGATCTCCACAGTGAATTCACCAGTCCGCATTCCCACCAGCAGTGGAGAAGAGTTCCTATTTCTCCACAGCCTCCCCAGCATTTGTTATTGGTTAATTTCTTAATGCTGGCCAATCTTACTGGGGTGAGATGAAATCTCAATATTGTTTTAATTTGCATTTTTCGAATGAGTAAAGATGTAGAACATTTTCTCATATATTTATTTGCCATTTGTATTTCTTTATCTGAGAAGCATGTATTTGTCTCAGATGCCCCTTTCTGGATTGGGTCTTTGAATTTGGACAGGCTCATGTTTATTAATTCTTTGTATGTTCTAGATAGAAGACCTTTGTCCAAGGAACAGTCAGCTAGAATTTTTTCCCAATTTGTGCACTTTTTTTTACTCTGCTGGTGTTTTTTTAGATGTGCAAAAGCTTTTCCGTAAGATGAGGTCCCAGGTATTGATTCTTTGAAGTGTTTACCTTATAGTTTGATTTTTGTTCATGAACTCTCTGCCTACTCCTATGTCTTCAAGACTTTTACCTACTTTCCCTTTCAATAGATTTAGTGTTTCTGTTTTAATATGGAGATCTGTGATCCATTTGGACTTTAGTTTTGTGCATGGTGATAGACTTGGGTCTATTTTCAGTCTTCAGGAAGAGGTGAGCCAATTTTTCCAGCACCATTTATTAAAGAGGCTATCTTTCTTCCAGTGAGCTTATTTGGGCCCTTTGCCAAATATTAGGTGACTGAGTGTATTTCTGGTTGTGGCTGCATCTTCCAGTCTGTTCCATTGATCCTCAGGTCTGTTTTTTAGATAGTATCAGGTTGTATTTGCATTTTTGTTTGAAGGTATTTTTTAATTTCTTCTTTAATTTCTTGTGTGACCTTTTGGTTGTTCAGGAGGTTATTGTCTAATTTCCAAGTGTTTATGGAGTTTTTGGAGTTCCCTTTGTCATTAATTTCCAATTTCATTGCACTGTGGTCAGATAATATGCATGGGATAATTTCTTTTGCATTTAGTTAAGTATGCTCTATGGGCTAGAATGTGGTCTATTTTAGAGAAAGACACATGTGCAGCTGAGAAAAATGTGCATTCTGATGTTGTGGGTTGGAACACTGTACATCTACTAAGTCCACTTGTTTGCACCTTTGGTTCAGGTCTGTTATTTCTTGGCTGAGTTTTTGTCCAGTTGACCTGTCTCTTTGCCTCAAAGGGGCATTTAGGTCCCCTATTACAATAGTGTTATTAATTATTTGGTTTTTCATGCCTGTTAAGATTTGACTTGTAAAGTTTGGTGCTCCAGTATTTGGTGCATATAGATTTAGGATTGTTACCTCTTCCTCTTGCAGCTTTCCCCTAACTAGTATGTAGTAGTCTTTTTTATCTCTTTTGATTGTTTTCATTTTGAAAATTGTCTGCAAACATCATAGCTACCCATGCTTTTTTCTGGGAACCTGTTGCATGGAGAATTATTTTCCATCCTTTAACTTTCAGTCTGTGGATTTCCTTTTAAGTAAAGTGTGTTTCCTGTATACAGCATATTGTGGGATTTTGTTTCTTAATCCACTCTGCCAGTCTTGTTACATTTGACTGGTGAATTGAGGCCATTTACATTAATGGTTATAACTGTATATATTGGCTTATTCTTGTCATGGTATTGTTGTTGCTTTCCTAATTTTACTATCTGTTTAATTGCTTGTTCTTCTCGAGGGTTCATTTCTTTGGTTGTTCTTGAGATTGTGGTCTCTTTTTTCTCTGTCTAGAATATCTTTTAGCACTTTTTGTAATGTTGGTTTGGCACTCATGAAGTTCTTCAGTTGTTCTTTGTCATGGAAATATTTTATTTCTCCTTTGAATTTGAAAGATAGTTTTACAGGATACATCACTCTGGATTGGAAGTTGTTTAGTCTCAGAATCTGTAATACCTTGCTCCAAACTCTTCTAAATTTGATGTTTTCTGTTGAGAAGTCTGCTGTGATTCTCATGGGCTTTCCATTATAGGTGATCTGTTTCTTTTTTCTAGCACCTTTTAAAATTCTGTTCTTTTGCTGAATATCTATGATATTGACTATTATATGTCCTGGTGTGGTTTTATTTGGGTTACAGCTCATTGGAGTTCTATATACTTCATTTACCTGCACATCAGTATCTTTTACCGTGCTTGGGAAATTTTCTGCTATTATTTCTGAAAATATTCTTTTTATATCATTTGTGTTGCCTCCTGCTGTTTCATTGACTCCTATTACTTGGACATTATTTCTTTTTGCCTTGTCTTGCAGCTCTTGGATTGATCTTTCCTGGATGCTTGATGACTTTAAGAGATCCTTCCTTTCATGGTCACTAGCTGCCATGCTGTCTTCAAGATCTGAAGTTCTATCTTTGGCTTCATTTAAGCGGTTTTGCAAGATTTTAGTGGAAGTTTGCATTTCCTGGAAATTTCTTTCTGCCTGTTTCATGCATTCTAATTCATTCCTAAATTGCTAATGTGCCATTTGCATTTATTGCCTATGTTCTTCTATTCTTTTATGTGTTTCTTCTCTGTATGTGTGGAGCATTTCCTCCATTATTATTTTCATTTCATTTTTTGACAGATTATTTCAGATTAATCTCTTCTATGGCCTGATGGAGTTGTTTCTTTATTTCAGATGTGATCATTTCAGAAATTGCTGGTATGTGGCTTCCTAGTTCTCGTATGTCATTGTTTCCTGAACTTGTTCTGGGTGGAGTTGAGTTCTGAGACTGCATTTTGCTCCTCTGTCTTGTCATTTTGGCTGTCAGATGAAAAGTACTGAGCTACAAACTACCCAGGCAGCTCACAAAGGACTCTAGTGAACCTAGTTTACCTGGATATCAAACTTATCCCAAGATGGTAGCAGACCATGAATCACTGGACTCAGGAACCCCAGGCAATTGCTGCGGTGCCAGGCTCAGACCACACCTGTGATGATAGGGTCCTTCAGTACCACGGTCTCTAGGCTGTGGACAGGAAGTGTACAGGCCTCAGCCTTGAAGCTGATGGTGGCTAGGCAGGGATCACTGCTCTGGGATCCTCAGGTAGCTGATCAGGGGAGAGCAGGCCTCTCCTTCCAATGCTGAGGACCACAAGCCCGAGAATATTTCCACGTTGCAGACCTTAACCACAAACAGGGATGGGCCCTCTCAGTCTGAGCTCCTTGCCTGCTTGAAGGTTCAGGGTGGAACATACCCAGAGGCCTCACTTGGAAAGAGCTCTGCCCAATGGTGTGTTCAGATGGCACCTCCAGGCTGGGCTCCTTCCTTAGAAAATCTGGCAGAGTGGAGCAGAGCAGGCCTCATTCAGCAAGAAGTCCGCCCAAAAGTGGTGCCCCCAGGGCGGTCTCCCTCCCTGGAAAGTCTCCCCAGGCAGAGAATCGGCATGGGCCTTACTAGCCAGAGGTCTGCTCAAAATGCTGCTCCCGTGGCACCCCAAGGCCAGGCTCCGATTTCAAGCATTTTAAAAAATCTCATCATCTAGCTCTTGGGCAATAATTAAACTTTTGTTTTTCTTTGTGATTTTTGCAGGGCAGAGTTTCTTAAGAGAATATCAATGAGTGGAGATAATTGTTGCATCTGAACTATAAAGTAAGATGAAAGAGGAGTTTAGACCATGAGCTCACACACAAAAATTAGTGAGAATTGAAGTTATCAGAATGGATAAGATGTAGGGTAAGAGTAGATTCAAGGAGATCACAAGTTCAGAGGAGAGGGAATATGAAGTGTGAAATACTTGGAATGCTTCATGCTGAGAGCTCTAATCTGAAGAAGATTCACCTTTAGAGAATGGTAATAAGAAAGAGGGACAAACAAAGATATCATGGACATTCTTGAGAACAGCACGGCAAATGGACAGCACCACAAAACATTTGCAGCAAAATTCAAATTTTTTATTATCTTTGAGTCTCCATTATGTTAGGTTTTTGTTTTTCGATACCAGGAATCAAACTCAGAACCTTGTGATTTCCAGGCAGGCGCAATTCCACTGAGCTATATTCCCAGCCCTCCATTATGTTAAAGACCATGTAAATGGAATATGAGGGAGGAATGTTTCCTAAAGCTGAAAGATGGTCAAACAGCTCTTGCATAGATGCGAGGACCAGAGATAACTTTAACCTAGTGTGACATCCGAGTTCTTGGCAGAGAACAGCTCCTCAAAGAATATTCCCCATCATTCTGGACAATTTTCACAATTTCTTAGCTACATGTTCTTCACTTAATCCCCTGGGAGATTCCACCTCTCTTCAGAAAAGTCAGTATCTGTCCAACTCTCCTTGTGCCCTGTGGACTAGGGCATCTCAACGTTTAGTTGTATGCTTAAAAATTCTATCTTCTCAGTAGTAACCGTGAACACAAAAGGGTCAGAGCCAAGGCCAGTCACTTCTGTCTGAGCACACAAGGAGTATTTAGACCTCTCTCAAGGTCACTATGGCTCTGTCTTCTTTTTCAAGGTGTCTAGAAATGAGACAATGCCACTAACACAAGATGTTTCTTGTGTGCCAGAGACACACAATGTAGTTTCACATGAGAAAGTCCATGATCTTGCATGGTTTTTAAAACACATTATTTGATATTCGTCCTCCAAAATCATGCTATTTCATTACCCTGATTGCTGTGTGGGCTCGTTTTCCCTTCAAATGAAAGGAATGGGATGATACTAGTGATATTGCTTCACAAAATCCTGACTTACACTGTGGTTGTTCTTTCTGGCACTTGCTTGAATTGCAACTTGGTGTGTTATAGCTCTGCTTTGGGAGAGTGACACTAGTGGCAATGATTTAAGGATGAGAAGCTTATGAATCTATGTGGTAAAGATCACATGTCACTTCCATCAATCTTGAGTGATATTGGACACCTGTCTCTCCCCTTTAGCTGCACTCCTGGCTAAGAAAATCCTTGACAACAAAGTCAGTGGACGGCTTCAGTAATAATCAAAAACTACAGCACACATGTATGTCTAACCCACAGACACTTAAATAAACAGATGATCTTCTAAGATGCTAAGTGTTGATTAGCAACAAAGAATCAATCAACAGTTTACTTCATGTCAATCTCCTGGGTCTTTCAAAGCAACAATCCTGCAAGAGATACAGAGAAAAGCTCTTGTGTTAATGAGAACATAGCTGTTTCTTCAGTTTGGCTTGTACTATCAGTCACTGTAGAGCAGATAACTGCGTGAGTTTGTTGTTGCCTATGACAGAGAGTGTCAACCCAGGAAAAGATTTTTTTTTTATTTCATAAATGCATGGTGTCTTGGTTACTTTTCTCTCATTTCTGAGACAAAATACCCAACACCCGAAATGAAGGAAGGAAAGGTTTATTTAGCTTACAGTTTGTGGAAATTTCAGTCCATATTTGGCTGGTTCTGAGGCAGAGTGGCACATGGCAGAGAGCAAACGTTCATGGCAGCAGAGCACAGCAAAAACCACAAAAGCAAAAGGAAGAAATGGCAGCGAGCATCCTCTTTCCTTCCCTTACCTTGTAAACAGCCTACCTCCACCCAGGGGGCATGTAACTCTCACACAATGTCCATGCCCTCCTCTTCCACAGGCTCAGGATGTGTACAAAGTAAGCGCCCTGGCTTCTTGCTGAATCACTCAGCCAAACATCTAGAGTCCCCAAATTGACACAATGTATCAACCATAACACATGGATATAGGGTTTCCAAGTTTATTCCAATGGCAGACTATTTGGGTTGTGTACAGATGCATATTAAAGAATTTAAAATCTAAACATGCAGCACAGAAGTAACAGACCCCATATACTGTGCTTCACATACTGTGCATTCATTTTCCTATTGTAACACCCATTGCATGTTTGGTGATAGGGAAGTTGGAAATATGATCTTAAAGCCCTGCCCTTTTGAGACAAGGAAGTTAAGGGAAGGATGAAAGCACAAGCACAAGCTTTTAGAAACTCTGACATCCAAACCTGAATAATGTAACATATGAGAAGGAAGAATGTGGAGAATGATCATTGTTACAGCTATAGGGTGATTCTGGAAAATAGAATGTTGAGTGAAATAAACCTGACACACATGTTGAAATACCACAAGATATCTGTCATTTGAATATAAACAAAAATAATAATGAAGGTTGGACAGAAGGACACAGGCCAATGGATGTCTTGCTATAAGGAAGTCTTCCAAGGGAACAAGGTGAGGGTTAAAGAGGAGGGAAGGGGAAATAAGAAGATCAAAGACATGCCTTGTACCGGAACCGAATGATCTCAACTCATGTAAACGTCATGTGTCACAGCATAACCTCTGCATAATAATAACAAGAGTGAAAAATTAAGTAAGGTAATTGAAGGAAGAGGACAGGAGAGGCAGGCAGTAGGAGGCAAGGGGACCTAGATTTTAAAAAAATAAGAATCAAACTGTGGTATGTACATGAAACCAATACCCAAGATGACTGTAAACTTGCATGATCTGCAAATATATATTGCTAAAAAATGAAAGAATATATAAGAGAGATGTGGTTTTTTTTTTGTTCTGAGAATGTATGCCTTCCTTACAACTTCAGTCCCTGCAGTCCCAGTAAAGCATCTAAAAACATAGTTTTCCAAACAGTAGGGCCCTGATGTTGGGATGTGATCCTCCAGGGCCATTCTTGTGCCCACCGTTCTCCAGTAATGACTGGTCGAAGGATTACCACGGGATTAAATCTGCTCCAGCTGGTGTCATCCAAGGTTTTGCTAAATGAATGAGTTGATAAGAGGAGAGGACAGAAAACTCAGGCTGCTGACAGTCATTCTGGCATCCGCATGAGGAGAAAGAATCAGGATTTCGAGAACACATCTGAGGTTCTGGGTCCTCACAATAACGGCCAGTTGCTGACATTATAACATTTTCTTCTTTCACTTAAGCTAAGTTTAGTCTTTTCTTCTTTTGGAACAAAAATGGTTCTGGTGGGTAACATGCTGTTGCAGAGTGTAAACACAGAGGTGTTTCTGCCTGAAACAAAATTATTGGGCTTCATTCAGTGAGACAGAAGCACAGATTTGTGAAACAAGTAAGGCATTTCTATGAAACTCCCTAAGTTTGAACTTCCTATAAACTGGGTGATTGGAAGCAGTCTTGCAGAAGAGTCCTTTTCTGCCTGTCTGGGAGCCTCTGTTTCTTTCACAAATGAATAGTATTTGGGGTACAACAGTAAAGCACGGGGGACATAAAGAGAGGGAGTTAACTACTGTAGTCTGCATTTCTTCCATAACAAGAGTGAAACATTGAGTGGGGAATTGGGGGAGGAGGGTGGGAGCCACAGGCAGTGAGATAGGAGAATGAGATTTAAAAAAGCAATCGAGATGTAGGACATGTACATGTATAAATTTTATGTTCACATGCAAATTTCCCATAATGATGTGGAGTTACTTATTGCGAACATGTAATAATAAAAAAGAATGATAATTATTTTAATAGTAGTTATGGAGACCTTATTTGGATTTCTTTGTCACCTTGTCACTGTTTTCTTGGTTCTCAGCATGTTTGTTTCAGCATAAAAATTTTAAAAATATTGCAATCCCAAAATTTCTCCGTTTTCATAGTTAAATGTTAGAAAGTTTAGTTCAATAATTTGTACCTCAGAACTTTGGAAAATTTCACTTGGCTCCTTTTTTACATTCCAAACTTTCAAGGGACAAGTTAATTATCAATATGATATTTCTGCATTTGTTAGCAATTTTTAACATTTGGTTTGTTATTTTACATTTTTGAGGCTTTCTTAAACTTTCCCTTCATATTTTAATGCAGAAATTTCTCCAACATCTTTCTGGGAGTCTTTTAAACATTATTTTCTTCAACACTAAGTGAGTTTACAGTCATTTTCACTTTAGAAAAGCATTCTTCTATAGTTTTCATTGATGATTCTCTGATATTTATTACTTGCTTATTTCTTTAGGAAAATTTGTTAGCTAGTTACTGAAATTTAGAGAAATTTTCGTGCACTTCTTTTCAACTAAGCTATTTATTACAGTCATCTTTGATGTAAAATTAACCAATATCTGACAGCGATCACATCTCAACATATATAGTGAAAATAAAATGTAGCTTGGGCCGCAAGAAGTTAAAACTAAAACTTCCACATTTTCATATAATTTCATAATTAGACAAATTGTGCACAAATACAATTTTAAATAATTTATCATATTCACTTTCTAAATGTTTTCTATTATACACATGATACATATATTACATGTGAACTTATAAGTAATTTGTTAATCAATTTGAGTATAAGCCCTGTGTGTAATGACCTTGCAATTCTTAGTACTTCACTGATTGTTTCCTAGCATACTACAGCTTTTAATTTCAGGAGTTTAAACAACGATGTTATACTTCATTTGTTATAAAATGTAACAGAGAAAAAGTGAGACAGTTGGCAGTTTAAATTTTGAAGAACATAAAATTAGTATTGATAAATTATTAATACCCATTTAAGAACCTCAGTGTAAATATCTCTTATAAATACATTGCATTTTGTGTTTTTCATTTATTCTCTATATAATTATCAATATGAATAATCTTAGAGACATACTAGGTGATGAAGGGAATCATAAGGCATATATGTTCAAATAAATGGCTTTGAGTCATATAATAATTTTCAAGTTTTTCTATATAAACAACATGGTGCATTAGTATTGAAAATTGTAATTACTAGGATATATAATAATTTCATTAAGAGTAATGAAAATCAAGTCAAGTACATGTCTGTATTGAGAATAGAGAATATATCTATCCACTTAAGGAACTAAACCTGAAAGTTCTATTGAATTTGGTAGATATCAAAAACCAAATTTGAAATATCCCATTTTTCTTTGTTTTTGTTCCATTTAATAATTAAATGCTTTCTACTATGTTTAATCTATTTTTATGGTATGTGACAGACATTGGCTATTCAGCTATGTATGAAATTCTATGCTACCTTTATATATTCATTATTCAAGTAATAATTTACACAATGTGTATGTTTTAGTTAGCGCTAATTCAATCCAATGTGACAGTGTCAGCCAGTATGTTAGAAAACATCCAATTTAGAATTTGAGAACAGAGGATAGAGCTTAGATTATTGACGTTGAGCATTAATCTGATTCTGAAGCAATGTTGCTTAGACCCTCGCTTCCAACTAGCAGAGGTTCATCAGTCGCTTCAGAGATGTCCGTGAATGCCTTGGTGCCATTGTAAAGAAACATCAGGATAGTCATATCATTTTATACCATTTCAAACTAGATGGAGAGCTCCACATTTTTGTTCTCTATTTGAAGTCAGCAACTGCAATGCGCGTGAAAGAAAAGAACTATTTTTGTTATGACCATTGTAAAGGTGTTAACTAACCTATGAAATTTTCACAACTACTTCCAATACAAGAAAATAATAGAGGTTAGCAACGTACTCTAACAGAATAAATATCAGAAACAGTACTTTCAGATAAAACAAACAGAGTACCAGACAAGGAGGCATGTGAACTTCCAGCCATGGGTGACGGTCAAAGTTAAGGAATTCTGGTGGACAATTCTGTACCTTAAAATAACACAAATTTATGACTCCTAGAAATCTAGCCATCTCACTCTACGGTACTTTCTTTCTCTTATCTTTTCATTTGAAATACAATTTGTTGACAGATGCATTAAGTGATTTTTAAGACATCCCAATAATTATTAGGAATAAGTCCAGGCATTTAAAGAGTCTTTCCGTAGCTACTGAGAGACGGAATGCTCAGTGTTTATAATAGACTCTGCAGAATGTAGTCCTCTCCTCAAAAACTTATACAGGTAAGAATTCAGAGAACTTTGGCTCGACTAACAACACACAGCCTGTGCTTGAGCACATCTTGCTGCATGTCTATGTCTTTAAATGCAATTTAAGTCAATGCATTTAAATACTTATTAATTATATACCCAAACCTTTTCTTTCTGAGTAACAGATATCCTCTCTACTTTTCCTTACTTTTGGTTTATAAATATTTAATTCATTTATTTCTATTATCTACAACTTACTTATGTGATGTGACACAAATTTAAGTTTAGTTAACTTTTTAAAGACTCATAAGAAACATGTATTTGAGCACATTTTGAAGTTACAGAGTCCCACAATTTGATTATCAAGAAGAGTATAACTTCTGAAAAAGACGGTCTGTAAATTGATTTCTTACTTACCACAACACATAACTTCAAATTCGTAATCAGTTGCTGATGAAGAGTTCCAACAACTTGCAGATAACAGAAAAACACTTCTAACAAAATCCTGGGTTAAAAAGTCAAATGTGGAGTCATACACGTCCAGAAATGTTTCAAAACGCAAATTCTGTATAATAAAACCCATGGATTCAGCCATTTATCTTGCTTATGAAAATTCATGGAGTACAATTTATCATTAAATGAAATATTAATAAAATAAGTAAAATAAACTTTAAACTCAAATAGCAGAAAACAAGAAAATAGCCCTAAACCATGGGCAGAAGCACACACACAAACAGCGGAGCTGGGCGTGGAGGCTCAGGTCCGTAGTCCCAGCACTTGAGGAGCAGAGGACAAGGGCCTCAGGACTGAGCCCACCACGGGCGGCGGAGGCCCTGGGTCCATTCCGTGGTAGTGCGTTAGACAAAACAAAGCAAAAAAGTGCATTAAACAAAATCAACACATTTATTTGTTAAAAAAAAAACACACACATGAATAAAGCAATAAACTCACCCAGCTGAGGGAGAAACACAATTGATAAACATTATAATAAAATAAAATTAATGCTCTTGATTCATGAATATGAAGCAATAGATCAACATCTATGCATAAGTGTCCCTGAGAAAGTGGTTAAAATATTACCTGTGCTGAGCAGCCACGCCTTGAGAAACTTTCCAGCAGGGAGGGAGCCCGGCCTGGGGGCGCCAATAGAGCAGCCTTTTGAGCGGACCTCTGGCCAATTTGGCCTGTGCCTGTGCTCTAATGTGCCACACTACCCAGGGAAGGAGCCCGGCCTGGGGACGTCATTGGTGCCGCCGGGCCCCACGAGACTTTCCAGCAGGGAAGGAGCCCAGCCTGGGGACGCCACTTTTGTGCTGACCTCTTGTTGGGTGAGGCCTGCTCTGCTGAGCTCTGCAAGACTTTCCAAGGAAGAAGCCTGGCTTGGGGACACCATTTGAGTAGCCCATTGAGCAGAACTCTTTCCGGGTGAGGCCTGAAGTTGTACTCCACCCTGAGACTTCAGACAGGAAAAGAGCTCAGACTGGAAGGTCCCGTCCCTGTCGGTGGTTAAGGCCTGCAGTGTGAAAACATCCTCAGGCCCTGTGGTCCTCAGAGTTGGGAGGATAGCCCTGCACTCTCCTGACAAGCTACCTGAGGGTCCTGGAGCAACAGCCCCTGCCTAGCAACCATCAGCGTCAAGGCAGGAGCCCACACGCTTCCTGCCCACAGACTGCAGACCTTGGTACCAAAGGCCAGCATTACCCCACCATCACAGGTGTGGTCTCAGCCAGACACACAAGCAATTGCCTGGGCTTCCTGGGCCCAGTGGTCCATGGTCTACTACTATTGTAGAATAAGGTTCATATCCAGGTAAACTAGAGTTGCTAGAGTCCTTTGTGAGCTGACTGGGTAGTTTGTAGCTCAATACTTTTCACCTGGCAGCCAACGTGACAAGACAGAGGAGCAAAATGCAGTCTCAGAACTCAACTCCACCCAGAACAAGTTCAGGAAACAATGACATATGAGAAGTAGGAAGCCATATACCGGCAATTTCTGAAATGATCACATCTGAAGTAAAGAAACAACTCCATCAGGCCATAGAAGAGATTAATCTGAAATAATCTGTCAAAAAATGAAATGAAAATAATAATGGAGGAAATGCTCCACACATACAGAGAAGAAACACATAAAAGAATAGAAGAACATAGGTAACAAATGGAAACGTTACATGAGCAGTTTAGGAATGAATTAGAACACATGGAACACACTCAAAGGGATTGCCAGGAAATGAAAACTTCCACTGAAAGCTTGCAGAATGGCATGAATGAAGCCAAAGATAGAATTTCAGATCTTAAAGACAGCATAGCAGGTAGCGACCATGAAAGGAAGGATCTCTTAAAGTCATCAAGGATCCAGGAAAAATCAATTCAACAGCTGCAAGACGTGGCAAAGAGAAATAATGGCTGAGTAACAGGAGTCAATGAAACAGCAGGAGGCAACACAAATGATATAAAAGGAATATTTTCAGAAATAATAGCAGAAAATTTCCCAAGCACGGTAAAAGATACTGATGTGCAGGTAAATGAAGCATATAGAACACCAACGAGCCATAACCCAAATAAAACCACACCAGGACATATAATAGTCAAGATCGTACATATCCAGCAAGAGAACACAATATTAAAACCTGCTAGAGAAAAGAAACAGATCACCTATAAAGGAAAGCCCATCTGAATCACAGAAGACTTATCAACAGAAACCATGAAATCAAGAAGAGCTTCAAGTGAATTATCACAGATTCTCAGACAAAACAGCTGCCAACCCAGACTGATGTATCTGGCAAAACTATCCTTCAAAATCAATGGAGAAATAAAATATGTCCACAATAAGGAACAACTGAAGAACTACATGAGGGCCAAACCAATATTATAAAAAGTACTAAAAAATACTCTAGACAGAGAAAAAAGTGACCATAATCTCAAAAACAACAACAGAAAGGAACCCTCAAGCAGAACAAGCAATAAAACAGATAGCAAAAGTAGAAAACCAAGAGGAAGTAAATAGTATGACAAGAATAAGCCAACATATACATTTATAACCATTAATGTAAATGGATGTAAATGGCCTCAATTCACCAGTCAAAAGAAATAGAGTGGCAGAGTGGATTAAGAAACAAAATCCCACAATATGCTATGTACAGGAAACACACTTTACTCAAAAGGAAATTCACAGACTGAAAGTTAAAGGATGGAAAATAATTCTCCATGCAACAGGTTCCCAGAAAAAAGCAGGGGTAGCTATGATATCTGCAGACAATGTAAACTTCAAAATGAAAACATCAAAAGAGATAAAGTAGACCTCTACGTACTAGTCAGGAGAAAGCTACAAGAGGAAAAGATAACAATCCTAAACCTATATGACCAAATACTGGAGCACCAAACTTTATAAGTCAAATCTTAACAGGCATGAAAACCAAATAATCAATAACACTATTGTAGTATGGGACCTAAATACCCCTTTGAGGAAAAGAGACAGGTCAACTGGACAAAAACTCAGCCAAGAAATAACAGACCTGAACCAAAGGTGCAAACAAGTGGACTTAGTAGATGTGTAGAGTGCTCGACCCCACAACATCAGAATACACATTTTTCTCAGCTTTACATGGGTCTTTCTCTAAAATAGACCACGTTCTCGCCCATAGAGCATATTTATCTAAATACCAAAGAAGTGAAATTATCCTATGCATATTATTTGACTACAGTGCAATGGAATTGGAAATTAATGACAAAGGGAACTCCAAAACCTCCATAAACACTTGGAAATTAGAAAACAACCACCTGAACAACCAATGGGTCACAAAAAAATTAAAGAAGAAATTTAAAAATACCTACAAATAAATTAAAATTCAAATACAACCTCCCGGAATATGTGGTATGCAATGAAAACAGTCTGCAGAGGGAAATTTATAGCAATCAACTGACATAAAAAGAACGCAGAAAGAGAGCAAATAAATAGCATAAGGCTGCACCTCAAACTTTTAGAAAAAGAACAAATCAATCCAAAAGACCAAAGAAGGGAGGAGATTATAAAGCTTAGGGCAGAAATTACTGCAATTGAGACAAACAAAACACTACAAAAAATAAGTGCATCAAAGAGTTAGTTCTTTGAAAGAATGACTAAAATCGATATACCCCTACCCAACCTTATAAAAAAAGGAAAAGAAGAACTCCAATTCATGCAATAAGAAATGAAAAGGATGAAAGCACTGCAGATCCTACAGAAATTCAAAAGATCATTAATACCTCCTTCGAAAATTTTTACTCCCATAGGATTGAAAACTCAGAAGAAATGGACAGATTCCTAGAAATGTATGAATTACCCAAGTTGAACCAGGAAGATATAAAAATCCTGAACAACCCAATATCAGTTCATGCAATTGAAAATATCACTAACCACTTACCGACAAAGAAAAGCCCAGGCTCTGTTGGATTCATAGCAGAATGCTATAAACCATTCAGAGAAGACTTAATGTCAACACTCCTCAAACTCTTCAATGAAACTGAAAAGGAAGCAATTCTCCATAACTCATTTCTGGAGGCAAGTATTATTCTGATACCAAAACCTGAGAAAGATCCAACCAAGAAAGAGAACTATAGGCCAATCTCCCTAACGAGCATAGATGCAAAGATACTCAATAAAATACTAGCAAATAGAATGCAGCAAATCATAAGGAAAATTATGCACCATGACCAGATTGTATTCATTCCAGGAATACAGTGATGGTGCAATATTCGCAAATCAATTAAGGTACTACACCATATCAGTAGAGCCAAAGACAAAAACCACACGATCATTTCAATAGATGTGGAAAAAGGTTTTAATAAAATCCAACATGCTTCAACAATCTCACTGAAAGAAACATAGCCTCTTTAATAAATGGTGCTGGAAAAATTGATTCGCCTCTTGTCCAAGACTGAAAATAGACCCAAATCTATCACCATGAACAATACTCAAGTCAAAATGGATCACAGATCTCCATATTAAAACAGAAACACTAAATCTATTCGAAGAGAAGGTAGGTAAAAATCTTGAAGACGTAGGAGTAGGCAGAGAGCTCATGAACAAAAATCAAACTGCAAGGGAAAAACTTCAAAGAATCAGTACCTGGGACCTCATCTTACTGAAAGTTGTTGCACATCTAAAGAAATCACCAGTAGAGTAAAAGGAAAACCCACAAATCGGGAAAAAAATCCTAGCTGGCTGTCCCTTGGACAAAGGTCTTCTATCTAGAACATACAAAGAACTAAAAACATGAACCTGCCCAAATTCAAAGACCCAATCCAGAAATGGACATCTGAGATGAATATACGCTTCTCAGAGAAAGAAATACAAATGGCAAATAAATATATAAGAAAGTGTTCTACACCTTTAGTCATTTGAGAAATGCAAATAAAAACAACATTGAGATTTCATCTCACCCCAGTAAGATTGGCCAGCAGTAAGAAATCAATCAATAACAAATGCTGGTGAGGCTGTGGAGAAATAGAAACTCTTCTCCACTGCTGGTGGGAATGAAGACTGGTGACACCACTGTGGAGACTGGTTTGGATATTCTTCAGGAAACTAGGTGTAGAGGTCCCATTAAACCCAGCTATTTCCCTTCTGGGTATTTTCCCAGATCTGAAAACATCATATCACCACAATATATGCACACCCATGTTTATAGCAGTGCAGTTTGTAATACCTAAATAATGGAAGCAACACAAATGTCCATCCACAGAGGACTGGCTAGAAGAACTGTGGCAGTTTTATATAATGGAATATTACTCAGCTATAAAGAAAGACAAACTTGAGGATTTTATAGGCAAATGGTCACAATTAGAGACCATACTCATAAGGGAAATAAATCAGAGGCAAATGTGCAAGCAACATATATTATCACTAGTGTAAGAATCTGAAAGTGTGAATATAAATTAAGAGGTATGAAAGGAAACTGCTCAAAAGTGTAGAGCAAATGGGATGAGGGGAAGGACAAAAGGAAGAAAGGGATAACTATGTATGTATCTCTGTATATGCAGGATGGCTAACATGGTTCCAACATTGACTTATGTCACTTTATTGAAAGAAACAGTTAATGATGAGTTGTCTGTTCAATCTTGTATGTCTACATGTGTTTTCCTGAACATACACTTTGAAGTTATCAATATGTAATACAACTGTTATGTAATTCCCTGTCATTTTGTCTATAATTCAGTTTTGATTGTACTCTTCTTGTGCTACTTTGTGTCTGTTAATATTTTCCTTCTTTTACTTTTAAAAATAAAATAATTAAATGCTAAAAAAAATATAAATATGTTACCTGTGCTGAAAAGGAGATTTAAAACACCTATGATTCTTTACATCTTAAAGACCAGAAATTTAGTAAGGTATATAAGTGGATTAGCATTTGGTCCTGGGGGAAGATGGCGACCAGGTGAGCAGCAAGGGAGCGAGCCTCCTTGATAAACACCACCAGCTCGAGACAGACTTGGCGAGCGTGAATGCCGGGACCTCGGCTGGGAAGTTTAAACTGGGCGTATTTCTCTGAGATGCCGGGGGAGATGTGGTAGGGCGGACAAGGCTGCCGGGGCGAGACGTGGGAAAGTCCCAGACGCTGGGAGCCAGGGACGATCCCCGCGGGGAAGAAGCTGGGATCGGTCAAAGCGCAGTGGGAGCGCGGCCGCCTCGGGCCCTCCCGCCTCCCGAGCCGGTGCAGCCCCCCGGCGGCTCCCGACAGAGATCGGCTTGCTGGCGGCGGAGACGCCCGGCAATCCCGCGTTTCGCGCGTGTCGGGCAAGCCGCATGGAGGGCGCCGCCGGAAGCGGAGAGAGGGATTTGCTGGGCCCTGGCACCCTGGGAACACGGACGCCTCGATCCTTCCTGCCTCCCGAGCCGGCGCAGCCCCCCGGCGACTCCCGACAGAGATCGGCTTGTTAGCGGCGGAGACGCCCGGCAATCCCACGTTTCGCGCGTGTCGGCCAAGCCGCGCAGGAGAGAGGGATTTGCTGGGTCCTGGCGCCCCGAGAATACAGACAGCTCGATCCCTCCCGCCCCCCCGACCCGGCGCAGCTCTCCGGAGACTCCCGACAGAGATCGGCTCTCTGGCGGCGGCAACGCCCAGCGGTCTCAAGTTTCGTGCACATCGGGCGAGCCGCGAAGAAAGCCCCAAAGGATAGACTGGCACCTTGGAACCTTCATGCCTGCAGGGACTCCAATAACTGGAGAGATATCGGCGCTCGCGACCAGATCACCGAGTGGGGGAGGAGATCCATCCCTATACCTGCAGGGAACCCTGGGAGGGTGGGGGAGCAGTCTTACACACCTCACCCAGGTCACTAGGTAGGGAGTATCTAACCAATATCTGTACAGCCTTTT
>PVLD010023378.1:0-27499 GCA_004027595.1 Dinomys branickii | reverse complement strand
TCTGATGGGCTTTCCTTTATAGGTGATCTGTTTCATTTCTCTAGCAGCTTTTAATATTGTGTTCTTTTGCTGGATATCTGGGATCTTGACTATTATATGCCTGTGTGTGTTTTTCTTTGGGTTATGGATCATTGGGGTTCTATATGCCTCGCTTAACTGAACTTCAGTATCTTTTACCTTGTTTGGGAAATTTTCTGCTCTTATTTCATCAAATATTCCTTTTATATCGTTTGTGAGATCTCCTGCTGTTTCACACACTCCTATAATTCGAATATAGTTACGTTTTGCCTCATCTTGCAGCTGTTGGATTGACTTTTCTTGTGTCTTTGATGATATCATGAGATTCTTCCTTTCACAATCATTAGCTGCCATGCTGTCTTCAAGTTCTGAAATTCTATCTTCAGTTTCATTTAGACGGTTTTGTATGCTTTCAGTGTAAGTTTTCAAATCCTGGCATTCTCTTTGGACCTGTTTCATGATTGGTAATTCATTCCTAAATTGCTCTTGTAATGTTTCCATTTGTTTCCTATTTTTTTCTAGTCTTTTGTCTATTTCTTCTCTATGTACATGGAACATTTCTTCCATCGTTGTTTTCAGCTCGTTTTTTGTCTGAGAAATCATTGCAGGTATGTGGCTTATTTCTGCTTTAAGCTCTTTTATGGCCTGTTGGAGTTGTTTCATTTCAGATGCAATCATTTCATAACTTGCAGGTATGTGGCTTCCTGGTTCCCCTGTATCCTCACATTCAGAACTTGTTCTGGGTGGGGTTGAGTTTTGAGACTGCGTTTTGTTCCTCTGTTTTCCCATTTTTGGGTATCAGATTCAAAATGTGGAGCTATAAATTCCCCAGGCAGTTTAGCAGGCCAAGGTCTGCTTCAGAGGCTGCTCCAATGATTGCTTCTCTTTGGGAGAATGTCCCTTAAGCAGTCTGCTGAGATTTCCGCTTCTACTCCCTACCCCGAGACCTGGCTGGGGCGTATAAACAGCTCGCCACCCCAGGGGTCTTGCAGACAGGCCACTCTGGTGTTTCTCCGTTGGTGGAGCTCCTTCCCCCCTCACAAATCCTGTCGGGGCACCTAGCTAGCTCTTCCTACCTGGGAGATCCCGCAGTCCTTAAAGCTGTTTTGATGTCACTCTCTGGGCAGAGCTTCTTCCCGACTCAGGAAAAACCAGTTAGAGCGCCCACTCAACTCACCCTGGGATCGTGCAGACAGGAATGCCCTTCAGATGTATCTCCCTGGATTGAGCTTTTTCCCGACTCAGAAATCCTGCCGATCGCAGCTGCTCCAGTTCGCACGGCACCGGTTGCGGGGGCGGGGCTCTGAGCGGGATCCCGGACCCCTGCCCAGATTGGCGCAGTCTGTCCCAGTAGCGCATTCTCTGAGTTTCCTCTGCTCCGCTGCCTCCAACAAATCCTGGTTACAGCCGCTTCTGAGCCGATCGGGTTCTGGAGCTGGAGGCGTCCATCCCAACTGGCAAAAATTTTGTCATTCTGTACTTTATGTTTATGCTCTGTTGGTTGCTGGCTTTGCTGTGCAGAAGCTTTTTAATTGGATACAATCCTATGTGCATATTCTTGGTGCTATTTCTTATGCAGTCAGAGTTCTGACAGAAAATACTTGCCTACATCTATTTCATCCTAAGTTTTTCCTATTTTATCTTCCAGAAGATTAAGTATTTCTATTTTAATGTTTAGCTCTTTGCTCCATTTTTATTGTATTTTAGTACAGAGTGAGAGATATAGGTCTAGATTTGTTCTTCTGCAGGTTGTTAGCCAGTTTTTCTTGCACCATTGTTAAAAAGGCTACCTTTTCTCCAGTGTCTGTTTTGGGTTCCTTTGTCAAAGATCAGACAGCTGAAAGTGCCTGGCATCTTTCCTGCATCCTCTCTTCTGGTCCATTGATTTAATTGTCCCTTTTTGTGTCAGTACCATGCTTCTTTATCACTGTACCCTTGTAATATAATTTGAAATCTGCAATTGTGATGCCCCCACTTTGATTTTGTTGCCCAGAATTGCTTTTGCTATTCTGAGTCTCTTGTAGTTTCATATGAATTTTAGGATTGTTTTCTCTAGCTCTTTGAGGAACACTGTTGATATTTTATTGGGATTGGTATATAGAGATAGATAGATAGATCATAGATAGATACAGACAGATAATAGGTAGATAGATATGCCATTTTTTACAATTTGCATCTACCTAACCAGAAACGGGAGATGTCTTTCCATTTTTTGATGTTCTCTTTGATCTCTACTTTCAGAATATTGTACTACAGTTTTCATTATAGAGGTCTTTCACTTCCTTCAGGAGTTAATTCCCAAGTACTTAATTATTTGAAGTTATCGTAAATTCTAATTTCTTTCTTCCTTTTTGGCGGGTTCATTATTTCTGTACAGGAACACTTTTAATTTTTGTGTATTTGTTTCTTATCCTGTTACTTTGCTGGATTTGTTTATGAGTTCAAGAAGTCCTTTGGTGGTATTTCAGAGGTCTCCATGTAAAGATTATGTCATCTGCAAAGAAGAATAGTTTGACTTTTCCTGTTCTATACATTCCTTTCTCCCTGTGGTTTCTGTAGCTAAAGTTCATCATATTATATTGAACAGCCTTCTTGAGAATGGACACCTTTATCTTGTTCTTGATTTGAGAAGGAATGCTTTCAGTTTTCCTCATTTAGTTTAATGTTGGCAGTAGGTTCGTCATAAGTGACTTATCTGTTTGATATAAAATCCTTCTCTACCTATAAAATAGATACATTTTAATATCAGAATTACCCTAGTGATAGAAAAGTTCTCCTTATACAATTGAAAATGATGGAACTAGGACAATAAATGGCTTGCCTGTGAGAAAAGCTGAAAATGTAAAGCATTTTTGTTTTTCCTTTTACAGTTGACTGCTTTTTCTATGCATCCCTTTGTCTAGGCAATGGGAAGTGTTGGCTATTGTCTCTGGTGAGAAGCAGCAGAAAAGTTCCAAATCAGTGTTTCTCAACCTCATTGTTTTTTTTTTTTTTTTTTTTTTTCGGTACCGGGGATCAAACTCAGGACCCTGCACTTGCTAGGCAAGCGCTTATTCCACTGAGCTATATCCCCAGCCCCAACCTCATTGTTTTTGTAGCACGTTTTGAATGCTTTTCTTTTTGACACTCAGAAAACGCTAATAATAGCCAGGGATATAGCTCAGTGGCATAAGTGCCTGCCTGGCAAGAGGAAGGTCTTGAGTTCAATTCCCTATACAAAAAAAAAAAAAGAAAAAGAAAACACTAACAATAAACAAGCCAGGAGCAATTATAACACAAATACTACTGGAGAATATCAATGTCTCTTATTCTTTAAAAGTATCTACTGCACTGTTCAAGTGGTCCCTCAGAGTGATCACTTAAAATCGTATTTTTTAAAGTAACCCTTTTTATAGCCAGAAGCACAGTTAGAAGGCAGAGACCTCCCACATTCCAGTAAATGTCCAAGTCTTTGAAATCAACTTGGCCTGTTCTGCTCAGCATGGAACCTCAGCTACCTAGTTCAATGTTGTACTCAACACACATTTCAAGATATATCCACAGTTGTAGAAAAAATTAAATCAAAAGCTCAAGTGCAACAATTAAATCAGAGGCTCAAGGGCAACTATGGAATGTACAACCTGGGTTAAGAATTCTGTTCATGCTTCTTGCTCAAGAAAAAAGTGACAGTACAACAGAAAGAAAAGAGAGGCCATCTGGGATTAGGAGCCCTAGGCATGCGGAGAAGGGCTCCACCTCCAGTACACTTCCAAAAGGATACATCAGCTCAGCTCCAAACTCAGCCCTGGACAGGGGACCAAATAGGGCCCTAGTGTAGGCTAACACTTTCTGTGGGTGTTTGAATCCAGATTTATCCTAGCAACAGAGAAAGCTCCTCTGAGAACTTGCAAGAACACCGACTACTGATGGAGGATGCTGGGATTCAGGATCCAAGCCAATTTTCTGAACATCCACCATGTGAAATAATTAGTAAAATGTAGAAAATTTGACACCTTTAAACTTTTATGAAAAAGACACACATTTTAAGTGCATAATAATTCCCTATTCTCATAATCAAGGTTTACAAGGGAAAAGATTTAATACAGGATACATAATGTATAGAATTATTTTATAATATAAAATAAAAAGAGTAAATCCAGAAGAGTTCAAGAAATCTGTCCACATGCTAGAGACCCAGTGAATCTAGTTGAAGGCCTGGATCCCATGGCAATGTTCTGCACAAGTCCAGCTAAAGACCTAGAGCCCATGAATCCTCCCCGAGTCCAGCTGGAGGCCTAAATCCCCCACAACGTCTCATGCAAGTCTATATCAAAGATCTGCACTGGGAAGGTCTAGAGGCCAGTGTGGAAACTAGAAAGTCTGTGCCAGTGGGGAGCAGGATCTGTGCCAGCACGCTGAGAGATCTGCACTGGAGCCAGGAAGCGATGCCCCGAGTAAGGATGCTCCCTTGAAGATATTAAAAGCTCACCATTCTCAGTGATAGCAAGAACCCAAGCTCCTCTGATGATAACAGCTGAGTTCATATCAGGAAAACCAGCGTGACAAGCTTCTCCAGGAGAATCAGCAACACACCATCTCCCCTCCAGGGTGTTACAATTGACCATTAGTTAATCTACCACACCCTTGTTCCTATATCCAATTTAAGAAACAACAATAATCACACAATCTAAAACCCACTTAAACCCAAAGAGGAATAGTGAGAGAAATGCTATACCAAATTCTTCATGCAACATACACAGAAATGAAAAGATAGTTTTTCATTCTTGCCTTGATAATAAGAAAAAGTAGTTTGTACACTCCATCTGGAAAATGTAAAAGTTAAAAACAACAAAGATTAAAAGCAGATATAAATCTTCTAAATAATACAAGATATAAATGCAGATATAACCCATTATTCTGATAGGTAAAACATTTAGATATTAAGAAAGTTTAAAAAATTATTTTGAAGACAAAGGGGAAAGCTCACTATGTAAGAAGGTAAAAATTAAGATTTTTTTAAAGCCCTGTAGTATTAACCAAATTTTATTTTCAAAATATGTTATTCACAGATGAGTGTATATTTATGCGCACATGTGTTTAGGAAAAAAGAAACCCATTGTTAACCTTCTGTTAACAATTGTTAATAAGTTTGGATTATGGTAAATTTATTATCTATAATTATTTTCCTATTGTCTATTATTGCATTTGTAATTTAAAATACATTGTCCAGCTTTTAAATTATAAAGTATGGAATCAGAAGTTTCTATTCAAAGGATACTAAGCAAACAGATGTTCAGCTTCGTGGTAAAATAGAATGAATCTGCTGTAATGGACAGAACGCCTGTGTCCCCACTACACCAAACTCATACGTGAAGACCCTGACCACTAATGTATCATATTTGGAGATAGCCTTTTGTGAGGTTACTAGGATTAGTTGAGGTCATGAAGGGTGAGTTTCCATCATGAAATTAGGGCCTTTATAAGAACAGAAAGTGATCTCACCACCATGTAACCACACAATAAGAAAGCAGCCATCTGCAACCTAAGAGAAGATCCCTGTACTGGTCAGCTTTTCATTGCTAGGATGAAAATAACTGACAAGGGATGAGAGGTTTATACTTGCTCATGGTCACAGAGGGGTCAGTCCATAGTCAGCTGTCATGGCGGAATGGTGTGGGGGAGGAAAGTTGCAAACTCATGGTAGCTAAAAAGCTGAATGTGTTAGAAAGATCCAGAAAGGAAGGGGCTAGGGACAAGATATAGTACCCATGGTTATGATTCTTATGATACACTTTTAACAACTAGGTCCTATCTCCTAAGAGCACATTAAACTATGAACTCATCCATGGTTTGAACCATTACTGAGGTTAGAACCCTCACAATCCAATCACCTCTCCATGAGTCACTTACACTAGTCAAACTGATAATCAAGATTAACTACTACAACCCTCACCAGAAACCAACCATGCTAGCATGAACTCGCACTTCCAACCTCCATAGTCATAAGATGTGAATATCTGTTGTTTAAACCACCCACTCCGGGTGTTCTGTTATAGCATTCTAAGATAATTATGGCCTTAGACAACCTGATACAGAGTTCAAACTGCTACTAACCACCTGAGTAACCTTCAAATTTCATGTCCTTCATCAGAAAAAATGCATCATGGTCTCTAGGATCTACCTGAATGGTGTGGCTCTAAATTATCCTCCAACAGAGGTGAATGTTGCCTGGGGTCATGTGTGAGATAGATGAAGTTAGTCTAAGCACACTGATGTCTGCTTAGACTGTGGGTAGACTACGAGCTTCTCTCTTCAGGTGCTATTCCTCTCTCCTTCACTGCTTTGCCTATAGGTTGGTGAAGCTATTTAGAGGTAGCAGTCAGAGTACAATGATTACTGTAGCTTATCCAGAGTGTAGCTTATCACAGGGTACAAACGAGTTCCCTCAGGTGAATGTGTGGCCCCATTTTAACAAAACTCAAGCTATGTATTTTAAAGCTAACTTTAAATAGAACTGACTATAAAACCACAGGCCATAGATGGAATAAAACGCTCTGTAGTATGGTTACAATGTAGTAAAAGCAGTTTATGAGTAATTCTGCCATGGATCTGAAGGACTTAGCAAGGCTCCTCAGAGGGTCTCTACTTTTAAGGGTTCCACATTAAGCAAACTCCAGTTTATCAAGTCATTGTTATTTGCTTAGTTTTGTTTCGCTTTGTACTACTGAGCCTATAAGAAATTTTTTTGAATATCCAATAACTTATTGAGCAAAGCAAGTTTACAGGAGAGGGATGTAGAACAAGCTGGACTAGGTCTTCCGGATAGAGGAGGCTAAACTGAAAGCGGAGGAGTACATGTTGGAGGGGAGGGAAAGGATATGACAGCTTCTGCTCTGAGTAACCTACCCTAAGACAGAGCAGCTGCTCTGAATCACCCTAAAGTGAATATCTGAACCGGACTATTCCCAACAACACTGTTTTCTCTCTCAATTGTTCAGGAGGTGTATTGTTTGAAAGTGGCTTGGAACTTTCTGGAAGTCCTAAATTACAAAAGTGGGGGGTGGAGAAAGGAAACCTGCTACCTCTTCTTCCTTGTGACATCTGAAGGAGTCAGTCCTCCACCCCACACTGGGATATATTCAGCCACCACAGAGAGTAATGGGCTCTTGTCTAGTGCTCATCTCCCTGATCCACCAGGACTGAGTAACTCCTCAGCCTCAGAGCACAGGACCAGTCCTGCAGGAACTCTGGGAGATTCATGGTGATCCCAGGTTAAAAACATGGTGTAGCACATGGCTTCTTCTAGTTTATAACTTTGAAGCATATCCATATTGAGACAGGAGAAAAGGACCCAGTACTCCCCCAAAGCTACATTTTTCTGTCTTCCAAGCTTCTCCAAACACCTTAGAGCTAGTGCTGCCTTATCAGACATTCCATAGCTCTTCTGGGCAGCATAAAGCTTCCGTTGTGGGTCCTTCCCAGTTGACTCCACTCTACAGCTTCTCTGGATGATTCCGCTCCTCTGCAACTATCCTCAGTTAGGTAAACAAGGCATCCCTCCTCTACCCATGACTAAACAGAAAGTCTGACACACACCCAATGCCTCTCCCAATATAAGCACCTTCCCCATACCCTTATCAGGTCAGTCTGTGGATTGTGCCTCCTTACATTACAGTCCTAATAAAGCCTTTTTTAGAAGGTATATAATTCCCTGTCTGTTATTTCTACCTCCAGTAGAAAAGGTGGAGCTGATATATAAGAACTGGTAACACCAAAGACTGCTGGTGTGAAAAGTGGTCAGCTGCAAAGCCCTGGTAACAGTGAGTGCAGCTAGTGGCCCAAGCCTAATTCAGAGCAATGGAGAATTACTTGGAACCATGCATCCAGTGGCTGGAAGAGCCCCTGAGAGCTGGGTATAGCTGATGGCTCTGGCTTCCAGGAGAGTAGCAGAGGGTCACTAACACCAAGAGCCACTGGCATTCAAAACTCAGGCTGTTAAAGCTAGAGCTACACTTTGCCTATTGGCAATTTTTAGCCAAACTAAGCGAAAGAACTCTCTGCTGCTTTTATGATAATTTATCTAATAATCAACTAATATTTTTGTTTTAGGTCCCACACATGTTAGAACAAACTACGTCAAATAAAAACTTATAGAGAAAAGTCTATTTTCTGTATAAATGCATTATAAAGTCTGTGTAATTTGTGTATGAGACCTAAAACTCCACCTTGAACTATAGCCCCAGAAAACTGCTCCTACCAATCACCAGACCCAGCTGCAGGGAAACAGGCTTCAGTGCATGCCAAGCAAACTTGCCTCCATAGCACTCTGGAAGAACAGAATACATGAAGTTCTTTCCTGCACTTTGTCCTCCAGCTTGTGATACAGTATTTCCTGTATCTTCATATCTATATTATAGATTATAGCTCTCTTTGGCAAAGTAGCCTTTAAAAGGACCGTAAATGATAACTTCTTCAAGTTAGTTACTTTTCTCATTCTTGAGACAAAATCCCCAACACCCAAAGGTAAAGGAGGAAAGGTTTATTTAGCTCGCAGTTTGCAGAGGTTTCAGCCCCTAGTTAGCTGGCTCCAAAACACGGTGGCATGGCAGAGGGGCACCTCAGAGCCCAAAGAGTCCATGGCGTGGAAGGGCAGGCAAAGGCAGCAAAGCAGCAGCAGCAAAGCAGCAGCAGACAGCAGCAGCAGCCTCTTTTTGTGCCTGTATATTCAATCCAGGCTGTCAACCTCTTGAATGATGGTGCCCGCGCTCACAGTAGGGCACCCTTCATCCCAGCATTACATTGCGCCCCTAATCCCAGCATCACACACCCTAGATCCAGCCACTTCCAAAAAGCCCCACCTATGACCACATGAGGCTCTGAAGGCACATCTAGATACAAACCATAACATTCTACTCCTGATCCCCAAAAGACTCACACACATTCCTTTCAGATACAGGCCATTCAAGGGGGAAATTTATAAGTACTCAAATTGTGACAAAGAAATCGTTTTTACCTCAAATTGTGTGTTATCTGGGTTTCTAAATTTCTATTAGCATGATACACCCTTGTTATGGTTTATGTCTGGATGTGCCCCCAAAGCCTCATGAAATCATAGGGTAGGCTTCTAGAGTGTATGATTGATCCATAGTCCAGTGCCAGGATTATGGGTGTGAGTGCTACACTCACCCTGGGGCAGGTAGCTTTGCATACAATATAAGGGAGGGAAAGAGGCTTGCTCTTCCAGCTGCTTCTCCTCCCTTATGCTCTTGTTGCTTTTGCTATCTTCCGCTTCCATGAACTGCTGCCTTGAGCCAGCTGATTATAGGCTGAAATGTCCACAAACTGTGAGCTAAATAAATCTTCCTTTCCATAATTCTGGGTGTCAGTTATTTTGTCTCAGCAATGAGAGAAAAGTAACCGAGACACTAACGGACTGGTAGAAAAGTGGGCATAGTCCTAGTTCTGGCTATGTGATCTTGGAGTGGTTGAATGATCTTTGGTGTCAATTTCACAACCTATTTTGACTTTGGTTTCTTTACCTATAAAACCAAACTGATAATACATTCTCTGACTGCATCACAAGGCATAAATGTGACTTAAACGACATAATGAAAGTGAAGTTGTATTTTTAAAATAACTGATATATTACTACCTGTACAATACTAAAAAGATACATACAGATTTATTGCTGTTACTACATATACCAATGCAATTCAAAAGAACTTCCTATAGCGGCAGAAATGCTCTATCTCTGCGTATATATGTATATATAGATGATAGATATAGATATATGAGAGCATCTAATACAGAAGTTGTCGACCATATGTAATTACTAAGTAACTGAAATCTGATAGTATAATTGATGAGCACAACTTCCCATGGTTTTAAGTATTATCTGGTTTTAATGGTCACTGATAGCCAGCATCAGATAGTACATCTGTAGACTGCATTGCATAGACAGACTACTGATATCTATTACTTGGACTGGCTCAGCTTCCCCTCCCCCTAGTGACCGTACTCATATTTCTTCTGAAGGGATGATCTCTCATTCATTCTTTACACATTCTGAAGGACTGTTATTCATGATTTCTCGCTCTAGCCCACTGAGCGGGCACCAGGGAGGCCAGGGGCCCTATGCCAGATTTTGAGTTTTGAGTGAAGTTGTTCAGAAACAGAGAAGAAAACATGGTGGCAGGAGCTGATTAACCCAGTAGTAACGGTACCTCTAAGTCTCCTCCTACGACCTTATTCTCATGAAATTCTCTGGTTTCCCTCACTTTCAGAACCCGTTCTACAGTCATTGCTTTTCTACAGGCTACCCTGTCTTCTGTCACTTAAATCGGTGCCTATTGCTTACAATCAAATAGCTAAACTGGATATATGAAAATATAACTTCAGAATACTGTAGATTTACAAGAAAAAGTCACATTTCACAATTCTACAACCCTTTGAGGGTGAGAAATGCTATTTATAAAATAAATATCTAATATTTATTTGGATAAATATCTAACAAATATTTATTTTATCCAAATAGAAGTCTAAATGTTCACTTTGTGTTCTAATCTGAAAAATACTCAAAGTAAAATTTCTTAGAGAAGCCAGTGGAACAGATTCATGCTTAGGACCTTCTAGAATGTTCAGCTAGACAGGAAGCAGATAGAAATCAAGCTTGTGGATGAAATATTCCCCCTGCAGTGAGTACTTGAAAAGGTATTTATAGGAAGCATCCATAAATGCCACCACGTTCACAACATTATTTGCCATTTCTTTGCAAACTCCAAAATCTTCTACTGTTTCATTCATTGTATGATCTTATCGTATCTTTCCTGAACACCTTCCAGTGGCTTCCTATCTCATGTGTAGTAAAAACATAAATTCTTAAGAAGATATTAAAGACATGTAAGGATGACCCTGACAGGTCTTACGTAGTCTATGGTTTCCTTTCTCACCCTCGCCCCTCTTCTCTCTTGCTCTCCATGCTGCAGCTGCAGGTCCATCATGCCAGGCCTGTTCCCTGTGTGTGGAATTCTCCCACCTGGAATCCTTCTCCCTGTACACCTGAAGGGCTGCATCCCTCATGCCCTCCAGTCACCTTCTGAGTGAGCCCTCATTGTCAGCCCTCTCAGAATTGTAAGGTCTGCCTCATTCCCTCACCTCCTACTTCCTTTTCTGCTGTTAGATTTTCCTCCTCACATGCATGATCATTACGAGCACTGTGAACTTAATAATGATCTCTGTCTCTCTCTTATTAAGTTCACAGTGCTCGTAATGATCTCTCTCTCTGTCTCTCTGTTTCTCTGTCTGTCTGTCTGTCTGTCTGTCTGTCTGTCTCTCTTTCTCTCTCTCTCTCTCTCTCTCTCTCTCCAGAAGAACATAGTATTTGTGGATTTGTATTGACTCCTTTACAACTTACAACTTAGAGTAATACTAGCACATAAGAGGTACAATATGGGTGCCCAGGGCTTCAGACATGCTATGCAGGTCCACTGCACCTTGGGTGGACCACTCCATAAATACATTATAAATGAAGCAATCTTTTTTCAAACTACAGAAATTCACTTTTTGGTGCTGTTTTCCTCTTTCTCTGAGATTTTCTCTTTGTCATGTCTTTAGCAATTTCTTCTTACTTCAGATGGATTACTTAGTTGTAAACTACTTTAGTTTAAGCTACAAAAATATTTTATGTTTAATAAATTCAGTAAATTTTGGATGAGTCCCTTTCAGATACATGGCTCTATTTCTAATGCAACGCTGTGGCAGTTACAGCTGATCCCTCAGCCTGCATCCTTTTGGCCAAATGATTTTACCTGCAGGTACAGGTAAGAGAATTTCTGGCCTTGGGATACCGTCCCACCTCTATGTAGCTCCCCATCTCTCTTTTCAGAGGCCTTTGTCTGACACCAAGAGAACTTCCCTCCTGCACTCAGCCATAGGGGACAAGTGGGGTTAACATCACCGGGGGCGCCTTCCTCCAAGATGAGTGTCCAGGTCCTCTCCTGGTATATGTGATTCCATGAGGGCCTCAGAAGGACTCAGCCTCACTGCCCACGGGAATAACCAACATTTTTTTATCCTCTTGTTGGCATTTCTTTCTTTTTCTGGCTCACACCGTCATTTCCTCACTTGCTCCTGCAGTCTCCTCCCAAATCAACTACCTGCACCAAGTCCTGACCTCAGGTTTTCTGAAGAAGGAGACAGGGAAAATTTGGTAGTTTGGAATGTGTGGTGGGACCCGAAGATTCTGGGTCCCTCTGCGTGAGCAGAGGTTTCAGATTTCCTGCCCCAGAAAGCAGCTTGTGATCTGAAAGGCAACTGAAGTTGCCAAAACTGGAGAGGTGTTCTGGGCACTCTTGCAGAAAACTGGCCCCATACGTGATGAGACTATACTTCAACAGAACTGGGATTTTTGGCCAGGAAAAGAATCTTAAATGCATCTTTGAGTTTCAGGTATTCATCTCTCCTGGTTCATTTCCTGTTGCTATAACATAATTTCTAAGACTGTGAAATTCATAAGGAAAAGTAGTTCATTCAGTCAGTGGTCCTGGAGCTGAGAGGACCAAGATTAGACAGCCATAGCCGTGAGGGCTTTATACTGCTTTCACCTTCAGCTGGAAAAATCAGAAGAGCAAGCAGGCACATATAGAAGCTAAACACATAACACAATGGAGTGAGGGTTGCCAGGCTCACTTTGTAATAGTTCATTCTCAAGAATAACTAACCCAGTCCTGTGAGAACCACATTCATCCCTATGAGGGTGGATCCCTATGACCTAAAGGTCTTGTAAAGTTTCCACTACATCTTATAACATTAGAATATGAATTTCAGGCTGAGTTTTGGTGGGGCAAACTGCATCCCAACAGTAGTCTTGTGCACAAGTTCACTGGCCCTTGAGAGGATTGTGAATCTACCACAGCCTCCTTTACACTGGTAGTAACTTCTCTCGCCCTTTCCCTGGCCTTCTTTCCTTCCCTCCTCACTTTTCATTCAGCCTGAGGAAAAATGGAATCAAGAAGGATGAAAGGCTTGAAAATCTCTTAACTTTTCATGGCTGCAGAGGATGCTGACCCTTATATGGGTGACTTGATTATGATTCATGCCTGAGACTGAGTACACGTTGCCTTCACAAAGAAAGGGACATCCAGATCATTCCGAACACATCTGAGCAGAGCTTGCCAGAAATGACATAATCCTTGGACGACGTCAACCCCAGCACCCATATCCACAGCTGCTACTATCTGCAAAATGCAGTTAAGACTGATTCACGATCATACCACAGATCATAAATCCTAATTTCAATTAACATGCAAGAGAGGAGAAGACTGTACTCTTGATGGAAAGTTGCTTTTGCTTAGGATTTCTTTGTACTGCTTTTGGTTCCCTGACATTGTAAATACAAGAGAACGTAGGTTTCAGTTTTGCTTTTCTTTTGGGGCATTTTGGCATTCTTTTTGCTCCCTTATGTTTTTTTTTAGGTTTATCTAGTATGGAGGATGAGGGTAAAGTCAGTGTTTAACACATCAGAAACTCAAAATCTGATTCAAAGCAGACGTTCTAATGAACAGCTTCCAAACCGTGATCCAGGAACCCTGGAGTTCTGATGAGGCATCTCATGGCTACTGGGAACCTGGAAGGCACTATATAAAGCAGCAGAATTTGGAGACAGAAATCTCCTTCACCAGAGCCATTGGATAGAATGTATTTTGTTTGAGAAAAAAATTCTACTACTAACGTGGTATTTGAAAGCAATTCTACTGCAGTAATATCATCTTCCTCTAGTCACTGAATGATAACTAAGGAAAAAATGTTCCTCCACTGATTATGCCAAGAAATCTGTGCTTTTCAAGTGGGTCCTTATATCTCAAAAATCCCTCTGTGAAACAAACCTGACACTTTATAAGAATTATATTTGAGTTTGCTAAGAAAAGTGGGCATTTGTTGGCAGGATTGTTTGTTGTTGTTTGGGGGTTTTTGTTTTTTGTTTGTTTGGGTTTTGGTTTTAGTTTTGGCTTTGGCTTTGGTTAGTTAGCTTTGCTGACTTAATCTCTTCTCACTTCTCAGGAATTTCTCCCACTGTGTGCAGGATTGGTAAGACTCAGCGCCCTGCCTCTGCTATTTGGGGTCTGTGGGGTGTGAGTGTACGTGTCTTCCTGGTGATTGAATCCAGAGCCTTCACGCTGACTTGTCTTCAGCCATTTTTACCCATTATTTTAAAATTTGAGACAGGTTCTGGCTAAGTTGCTCAGGCTCAGCTCAAATTTGCAGTCCTCCTGCATCAGTCTCTCAAAGTGCCTGGTTTACATACCTGTGCCATCAGGGCCAGCTTCCTTGCCACCTTTTATGAAAGAAAGAGGGTGGAATCCTCTTTCCCAACTTTAGTGGTGTCATAATGGCATGGCCCTGTCCAACTAGAGGCAGAGTTTCCATTGCTCACAGTGAAGAACCCAGGCTGATACATAGCCGACTATAGCCCCATTTGTCCCAGCTACTCCCCTTCTTGATAACTTCCTCAAAGAATTAAAAATATACCACAGTGATATATGCACACCCATGTTTCTAGTGACACAGTTTGTATCAGCCAAGTTGGTGCACCTTGAGAACATACTCTTGTGTGAAAAAAAATGAGATGCACATGTGTAAAATACCACATTGTTTCTCAGGTGTGAGAAATCAAGAGAGTAAATGAGGACCAAAATGTGTAATAGATATTATCAAATAGGAAGAAAATGTTCAAATGGGAAGGGGCACGAGGGTTGGGAAGGGAGAAAGGAATGAAGGAAAAGGAAAAAAATGAGAAAAGAAGGAAAAATAGACACAGCTTCTGTCAATAGGGAGGAGAAGAGGGGTTGAAGGGAGGGAAGAGGAATAGGGAAGAAAGCAGAATCGAGACTTACCATGTACAGGAACAAGCTCCCTGTGAGGACTGTGCTCATTACCTATATTTAAAATGTATCAGTAAACGTAATTAATTTAAAAACTGACACATCCATGTTTAATTCTCCCCATTATAGAAACTCGATTTAGATCACAGTGCTGAATAGCGCTGATAGAACACATAAATTAGAGAATATCTGTTTTATGTGTGTTAAGTTTAAGTAGATTACAAACAGTAAACCTATGAGCTATTCTTCATAATGATAAACTTTTCTTCTGAAATGCAAAAAGAAGCAACATTACATAGGATCAAGTCCTCAGGAATCCACTTTGGGTAGAAGTGAGAGAGATGCTGCTTCAGAACAACATTCCATTTGGACTGTAGAATTAGGATGCATGCCACACTCTCAAAGCTAAAAGATTAAGCTTTTTAAAGTCAGCTACTACATTACTCCAAAATATTTTACTTTTTAAAAACACAATGAATGATAAATGTTCTTAACTAGAGTGAAGTTAGCCATAGACTCTCAAATGTTTACTTTATTAAAGTAAATAAATACGTCACTGTACAGATGTGATTCTATTATGCTACCCTAGTAATGAGAAGTAGCTGTTGTCTCTTCTGTCAAAACACAAGGACCTCCCTCTAGGCTACATGAAAACCCTGAGGTCCTGGACCCGGCCTCCAGGAGCAAGGTGATGGGGAAGAACCCGGCAGTCCTCGGGGTCCACCCCTTGGACTCGACCGGGCCCCTGGGAGCACTCGACAGGGCAGAGCCTGGTGGTCTGTGTGGCGTGACACTGAAGACTCTACCGGGCCCACGGGAGCACCTCACTAGGGTGGAGCCCAGCGGTCCATGGGGGCAACCCTGAGGACTTGACCAGGCCCCCGAGAGTGCCTGGATGGGGAGGACCCTGGTGGTCTGCGGGGGCAACCCTGAGGACTTGACTGGGCCCCCAAGTGCACTGCATCGAGTGAGAGCCTGGCAGTTCACAGGGTAACCCTGCCAACTCAACCAGACCCCCGATGTCCTTGAGGGCTTGTGAATGGGGATTTGACCATAGTGAACCTGGTTCCCTGCCTATCTACCATCTTTGAGGATGGGTGCTTTTCCACCTTTTACCATAACAATTTGTGTGCACCCGTGTTTGTTACAGCATAATTTGAAGAAGCCATGTCTCTTCCCATTGTAACAGCCTGAGGGAGTAAATAAACCAAAAAGTACAGTTATTATCAGAGGGAAGACAACTGGCTGGGTGGGAGAACAACGGAGATGAGGGTGGAGAAAACTGTATGATTAATCGAACAAGCCATTATCTGTATAACTGAGTAACAAATACAAAGATAATATTATGTAATACAGCATCCTGTGCTAATTCCCTACTATCTTCTCTATAATTTTGTATTTCCTTCATTGTTTTTGTGTTAACAAATGAGAAGATAATATTATGTAATATAGCATCCATTTCTAATTATCTACTATCTTCTCTATAATTTTGTATTTCCTTTATCATTTTTGTGTTATTCTGGTTTATGTGTCTCCATTCTTTTGTCTCAAAATAAAATTTAAAAAAGAAATTATACTACAAAAAAAACCCACAAGGCCAAAGCAACTGCATTTTGGATTTAAATGACCTGGTCTAACTATCCACCACTCTGTTCATGTCCTGAGCTCTGAGAAATGCGGACTATACATCCAATAACAAATGCTGGCGAGGCTGTGGAGAAATAGGGACTCTATTACACTGCTGGTGGGAATGCAGACTGGTGCAACCACTGTGGAGAGCCGTTTGGAGATTTCTCCACAAACTAGGTCTAGAGGTGCCATTCAAACCAGCTATTCCTCTTCTGGGTATTTTCCCAGAAGATCTGAAAACATCATATCACTCTGATATGTGTGCACCCATGTTTATAGCAGCACAATTTGTAATAGCTAAATTGTGGAAGCAACCCAAATGTCCATCCACAGAGGACTGGATTAAAAAATTGTGACATTTTTATATAATGGAATATTATTCAGCTATAAAGAAAGACAGTTTTGAGAACTTTGTAGGCAAGTGGTCAAAACTGGAGTCCATACTCATAAGTGAAATAAATCAGCGGTACATGTGCAGGCAATGTATTGTATCACCGGTGTAAGAACCCGAGGGTGGGAATATGAACTAAGAGACATGAAGGAAATCTGTTCAAAAACAAAGAACAGATGGGACAAGGGAAAGGAGAAAAGAAAGAGACAAAAATGTATGTATGTATATATGAATATACATATATGCAGGAGGGCTAACATAGTTCTACTATTGTATTATATCACTTAATGCTAAGGAATAATTGATGATGACAGGTTATTTGATCAATCTTGTATGTCTTTATGTGTTATCCTGAACACACACTTCGAAGATATCAATATGCAAAGCAGCAACTATTGGTAGTTTTGTTGTTGTTGTTGTTGTTATTGTTGTTTGCCTGTTTTGTTTTTTGTCTTTGGATTTTTGGTTTTTGTGTTTTTCTGTTGTTGAGAGGATTAATTGTCTGACCAGTTTTGCATGTCTGTATATGGGTTCATATATATACACTTTGAAGATATCAATGGATAAAGCAATAACCACTGTTGAGATCATGTCACCTTGTCTGTAGATTAGTTGTGACTGTACTATTTTTTATGCTAATTTGTGTCTGTTTGTTAATATGTTTTTGTGCTTTTATTTTTTAAAAAATAAATAAAGAAGAAATGCTAACTATATACTTTTTCCCAGAATACCGATGGTTCCCAAGATAAGAACCAAGGACCTTCCACTCCAAACAGCACATCCCATCTCTCTGACTTACCAGCAACACACCACCACCTACCTCACACCACTTGAGATAGACTGTAAGCCTCTGAATTCAGCCTGTGAATTTAAAGTTCAGCTCTTTCTCCTGGTTAAGGATAAAAGGGGAAAACCTTTATCCTGTGCACCTGCTGCCTCGTGCTTGCACCCTTCTACAGAAGTAAACTTTGCTTTGTTGAGGCCTCTTGCCTTCTGTCTGAGTGCATACTTTCCTGGCACTGACAATTTGAGTCTGGGGCTTATATCCAACACAATGTAACAAACAAATCCCAAAATCTCAATGGCCTAACATGATGCAGGTTTTTTTCTCACTTACTGAGCTCTGATATAGGATGGATGACTCCCCAGAACAGCTGTGTCTGTCTGTCTGTCTGCTCCCCCCCCCCCGCGCGCCCTTGAAGAAGCCCCCACTTGCCAAATGTTCACGGTCAAGTGACATCATCTGACCCAAAATTTTTGTAAGTCTCCTCTGACTTTTTTTAAATTCTCCTAGTAGGAGTTTGAGCAGCAGGAATGCCAGCTGTTACAGCCCTATTGTTTTATATTATTTATGATTGCTATTATTATTGTCAGAATTTATAGCAATCATTAGTGAACAGCCACTCTAACAGACTCAGCCAGCAATCTGACACCCTTCTCCTTGGCTGAAGGAACTCAAAGACACAAGCATCTGCAGAGCACCCAAAGCTCTGGGTAGTCGGTGGAAAAGTTGATGCAATGCACCTCCCAGAGAGCTGATGAGGTCTGGATAATGAGAGTGAGAGCGAGTCGGGGGAGAGTGCACTTTTGATGGAGATCAGGACTCTGTCAAAATCCAGACTCAGCCAAACCATCAGAGACAAAAGGGAATAGGTCATACTTAACAGACCCAGGGACCGAGTATTTGACAGATTGGTTGCACCCTAAGCAGCAATAAAGAGTGCTTTGTGCACGATAAACAACAAAGTAGGTATCTCAGAAAGGTTTGTCTTGTCCCGTACAGAAACAACTCCAGCTGCTTGAGCCTGATTGAGCATTCATAGTACAACATCCACACTAAGCCCTGTGACTCATAAACTAATAAAAGGAAGACCTCATCTGGTCAAGAACATAACTGTGCAAACTGAAAGCCATCCATGTCAGACACAGCGATTAACTTCGCAGGTTAATTTTAATGATTGTCAATTTATGGGCAATAGTCTGCAGGCATACAAATGCTCAGCTCTTACCTGACTCACAATTTTCCTTTTAGTTCCAATGCCAACGAATAAAAAATATAAGTCAATTGCCATTCTGGGATTGTGACAACTGTGATATTAATATTAGCACAACCTCTTACATTTAAGGAGTGATTTTTTTATCTTTTTCAAAGTGCCTACAATCCATTATCTAATTTGACTTTTATGAGAACTCCCTGCAATGGGACATTATATTTTATTTTAAGACCATCAGATAGGTCATCCAGGAGAAGGATAATGCCTTAGTAAGCTAAAAGTCTCTAGTCCTCGTGCAGTGGCTGGCAAAAACTTAGTCTCACAAAATACCTTACAGAAAGAATTAGAAAGAAATAAGTGAAATTTAATCATCTTTGAAAGAGAGGAAAACTGAAGTCCTAAGAAAGCATTAAATTTGCTTAAGATTATGCTGTTATCTGCTGGTGGTACCGTGTATGCTTGTGTTCTTATAGCCCTGTATTCTCATTTGTGCAAATCTCACTGTAGAAATATGCTTTCATATGTAACCATAAAAAAGAAAAGCTGGTGTAAAATGCATGCAACAGAGACAAGCTAATCACCTCATGAATACCACTATTCTGATTTTTTAACTCCTCTTTCTAACAACAGATATGCATAGGGACTAACTACAAGCCACGTGTACTTTTCACAGTTGAAAACTATGGAAGGAGAGAAAAGGATGGGGATCCAGTAGACTCTTCTGGGTTTGCACCTGTATCATGCAATGACCAGGGACATGTGGGACAGCCAGTGGCTGCAAGATTTAGGAGCACCTCCCCCTGAGAAGAGGGCCACTTCCCAGTACACCATTCCCATGGGCAGCTTTTAAGCAAGTTCCATACTGTGGTATCTCTGTGGGAACGGCATCCCTAGGTCAACCAGAGGGTGGTTTCCCAACAGATACAGCCAGAACAGCACCACTCCACAGAAAGCATCCCTTAGCACCATGGAGGGCAGCTGACCAGTGACTTGAGCCAACATGGCGCCTGAGAACACTTCTTAGCACCCGGTCTGGGTCACACTCACACCGTCTCAAAAGAGGTTCCTCAGCCTGAGAATGGGGTGAAGAGTTGGTAGGTTCTTTTTCTCCCTTAGGCATTCTGCCTCCAGCCCATGGGTAGTAACTATTCCTTATACATGCCATTCCTGTATTTGATGGTTCCCCTCAGCAGCAAACCGTTTGTTAGACAGTGGTCCCCACTGTCCACATGAAGCATTCCAAGAACCCAGTGGGTGGCAAAAACTGTGAATAGTATTAAGTCCTTGTCCTTGCACATTATGTTTTTTTCCTATGCATACATACCTATGATAAATTTAATTCCTAAATTAGGCAGCATAAGAGATGAATAACAAAATAATTTACAAAAGATCTTAGCCACCTCAGATGCAATTTCTTTTCCTTTCTTATTAAATGGGGAGTTTCATTTCTTAATTTAAACGAATAATTGTATAGCTTCTTCTGGCATCACTACTCCCCCACTTTGGAGCCATCGTTTAGGAAAATTTTGGTTACATGAGAACAAGCACTTCAATTCTGCAAGAGTTGGTAACCAAAAGGGCTACTAAGTGGAAAAAGTGATCGTACAGTATGTGTACATTGGACAGAGGAGTAATTGCCAACCAAGACAGGATGGAGCAAGACAGCAGGAGAGTTCATCACACTACTGAGAAGGGCATATCATTTAAAACTTGTAAATTATTCATTTATGGAACGTTCCATTTAATAGTTTAGTCGATGGTTGACAAAAGATGATTAAAACTATGAAAATGAAACCTCCAGTAAGGAGGGACTATTATAAACTAAAATTCTTTGTATTAAACTTTCTCTGCTTTAATTACTGTGGTAGTTTCTTTCTCCAGATGGGAGCATAACTGATTCAGTCCCAAGAGAGAGATCATTTAAGGACAGGATACATTTTCAGAGGTAGTCAATACCACGCAAAATGATAAAAATGAAACACTCTATTAACTACTTGACATAAAAATGGCCAAGAAATCCCTATCTTCTGAGATTGTCATGTTGCTCATAGGCACAGATACAGCATCACAACATAATAAGCATTTGGTTGACATCAGAAAGCACTACCTCCAATAACTGCAAAACACAGAATTCTTTCAAATGTAGAACTACGTTTCTCAAAATAGCCTACACTGAGTCAAAAAACAACTTTCAATACATCTAAAAGAATTGAAATAACGTATTATACTCCGTGAACAGATGAAATTAAATTAGAAATCAGTAAAATCTGCCCCTATATCTGCATGCTTTGCACCCATAGATTCAATAAACTGCAGATCAAAAATAGTTGTAAATTTTGTTAACTGTATTAAACATCTATAGAGTTTTTCATTGTCATTCCAAACAATATAACTATTATTTATCCATATTAACATTTTATTAAGTATTATAAATAATCCAGACATACTTTATATATGAGAGGATTTACATAGTTTGTATGGATTTAAGCATCACAAGATTCAGTACCCACAGGAGATTCTGGAGCCAATTCCCCTTATCTGGGAAAAGACGCTGTGGTAATGCAATATCTAGAAAAATCCAATATGTTTACTAGTTTAAAACTCATGGCTCTAAGTAATTAATGAGTAAAAGACAAAGTTAACAGAAAATATTTTGAACTTAATGATAATTAATATATATATAAACCAACAAGGCGTTAGGTAAATCAGGGCTTGCAGTTAACACTATAATCTTAAAGATCTAAAAAATCAACAGTCTAAGTATTTGCCATAAGAAGCTACGAAAAGAACACAGTAAGCAGAACATAATGAGAATGGAAAAAATAGTAAAGAAAAGAGCAGAAATCAATAATGTTTTTACAGAAAATAGAGCAAACTAACAAAGCCCAAAGCTGCTGTTTAGAACAATCAGCAAAATTTTCAGACCTCTAAGGAGACCAATGAGGAATTGAAGGGAGGACACAATCACAAATATCACAAGTGAAAGATATTTTACCAGTACATCCTTCACATTCTTAAAATATAGTAAGAGAACTCTATCTTAAAAACAAAGACAGTCACTCTTGGAAAACTAAGCTTTCAGAGCCCCAAATCTAAGACCTCAAGTGACCTCTTTTAAATAGGGTAAGCTTCCTTACTAAGCAGATGCATGAAAAGCATCTGAAAAAATTCAAACACCCTTGTGGTATGATCCTCTTTGCAAATTTGAATTATCAGAATTTTTTTCAGTTTCTAAAGGACATCAACAAGAAAACCACAGCTGATGTACTTAATAGTAAATGACTGAATTATGTCCCCATGAGATTGGGAACAAGAAAAGAATACCTGCACAATCACCACATTGCACTGGAGGTCTTAGCCATTGCAATCAGGCAAGAAAAAGAAATAAAAGGTATAAAGATCTGAAAGGAAAACATAAAAATTTTTTCCATACTTGCAGATGATGTGATTATTCACAGAAAAATACTAGGGGATTTACAGAAAAAAGCTGGGCAAATGGTTTGAGCAGGCCACTTGTAAAAGGAAATGTTCAAACAGACATTCAACACATAAGAAGTGATTCAACATCATTAGTAAACAGGGAAATGCAAATTAACATTCTACTGAAAATGCATCAATTAGGCTAAAATTAAAAAGTGAGACCAGATTGCAATCTGAGTCTCCACCCTCCATGCACCTGGAGCAGACAAGATCCTCACTCAGAAGACCTGTGAACTCCTGTCACCTGGGTTCACGCATCGACCCTCCCTGCTCGTGCCCAGCGCTGAGTGAGACAGGTGCAGACGCCCCATGAGCTGCTGACACTGAGGTTCAGGTCTGGGCTTCACTTGCATCCCATCCTCCTGGAGGTCACACACAGAGTCGGTCTGTGATCGCTGTCAGTGTGGCCCATGCCTAGCTCCAGGGAGTGGCCTGAACTGACTAGAGGAGAGTCAGGTGGGACACAAACCCCTGACAGCACTGTTCCCAGCTGAACGCTGCCAAGAGAACCAGGTATTTCCCATCTATTTGGGGGGCAGAGCAGGCGACTGGCACCCCTGCCACCGTTACAGTCTGAGTCTCCACCCTTCGTATACCTGGTGGAGACAGGAGAGCCTCAATCAGGCCTGTGAACTGCTCTCACCGGAGTTCATCTGTGGGCCCTCCCTGCATGTATCCAGCACTGAGTGAGATATGGGTGCAGGCACCCCACAAGCTGCCAAAACCACAGCTAGGTCTGGGCTTCACTTGCACCCCACCCTCCTGGAGGTCGCACACAGAGGCAGTCTGTGATCACTGCAGGTATGACCCACACCTGGGTCCAGTGATCGACCTGAACTGACTGGAGAAGCACAGTTGGGCAGACTGCGACCCTCTGACAGCACAGTCCCCAGCTGAATGCTGCTTAGAGAACCAGGTATTTCCTATCTCCTTCCTGGAGGCAGAATAAGCAATCAAGGACTCTGCTTCCATTACAGCCTGAATCTCTGTCCTCCGTGTGCCTGGTGCAGACAGCAGATCCTCACTGAGAAGGCCTGTAAACTGCTCTCACCGGGGTTTGTGTGTGGGCCCTCCCTGTGCGTGCCCAGCGCTGAGTGAAGCATGGGAGTGGGGGCCCCACGAGCCACTGGCACTGCGGTTCAGGTCTTGGCTTCACTTGGCACCTGGGCACCCTGTAGGTCACACACACAGGCAGTCTGTGATTGCTGTTGGTGCGGCCCTCATCTGGATCCTATGTGGATCCTGAAGTGACTGGAGACAAAGAATCAGGTGGTCCACAAACTGTTTATTCTGCAGTTCGTGTCTGGATTTTGCCTGTATCCTGAACTGCCTGGGATCACAGACCACTGGTCTGGGATTTCACCACCAGTGCAACTGCATTCTGGGTCATACACATGCCCTGAACTGTGAGGGGTAACTGGATCAGACCATCTGCCATCAACTGACATCACAGTTCGTGTCTGAGACCTGGGAGAACTAGGTACTCTGCACCACCTACTGGAAGACCCCAGACTAAGCAGAACATCTCAGCAGACACTGAGGGGCAAGGCTGACCACCAGGAAAACTAGGGCCACTAGCAATGTCTGCTGAGCTGCCAGAGAAGAGCGTTCTGCCTCCAACATCAAACATGACAAGGCAAAGGGCTAGAATACAACCTCAGCACTCCACCCCACTCAGAACATGTCCAGCATACATCAGCATAGGAAAACTTGGTAAACACACACCTGAAATTGCTGAGATGATTGCAATGGAAGTAAAGAAACAACTCCATCAGGCCATAGAAGAGATCAAATCAGAAATAATCTCTCAGGCAAAAAATGAAATGACAATAATAATGAAAGAAATGCTCCACACATCTAGAGAAGAAACAGATTAAAAAAATAGATGAACATAGGCAATGGATGGAAATGTTACATGAGCAGTAGAGGAATGAATTAGAACTCACGAAACAGATTCAAGGAGATTTCTAAGAAATCAAAACTTCCATTGAAAGCTTGCAAAACTTCCTCAATGAAACTGAAGTTTGAATTTCAGATCTTGAAGACAGCATGGCAGCTAGCAATTGTGAAAAGAAGGATCTCTTAAAATCAATAAGGATCCAGGAAAAGTCAATACAACAGCTGCAAGACGAGGCAAAGAGAAATAATGTCAGACTAATAGGAGTCAATGTAATGGCAGGAGGTAACACAAATGAAATGAAAAAAATATTTGCAGAAATAATAGAAGAAAATTTCCCAAGCATAGAAACAGAACCTGCAATACAGGTAAAGGAGGCATATAGAACTCCTGGTAGTCATAACCATAATAAAACCACACCCAGACATATAATCAAGATCCCGGATCTACAGCAACTGAACACAATATTAAAGGCTGCTAGAGAAAAGAAACAGATCACCTATAAAGGAAAGCCCATCAGAATCATGACAGATTTCTCAACACAAACCATCCAATTGAGAAGAGCTTGGAGTGAAGTATTACAAGTCCTAAGACAAAATAACTTCCAACCAAGATTGATGTATCCTGCCAAAATATCCTTCAAGCTTAATGGAGAAATGAAATATTTCCACAACAAAGACCAACTGATGAAATTCATGAGTGCCAAACCATCTTTACAAAAGTACTAAAAGATATGTTAGACAGGGAAAAAAATGACCACAATTTCAAGAACAACAGTAGAAATGAACCCTCAAGAGGAACAAGCAGGCAAACAGGCAGAATAAGTAAGAAACCAACAGCAAGTAAATAACATGACAATGATAAGCCAGTGCATGTCGTATGTAACCACAAGTGTAAATGGCCTCAATTCACCAGTCAAAAGAAACAGACTAGCAGAGTGGATTAAGAAACTAAATCCAATGCATTTTACTCAAAAGGAAATCCATACGCTGAAAGTAAAAGGATGGAAAACAATCCTCCATGAAACAGGAACCCAGAAAAAAGGAGGATTAGCTATTAAGTTTGCAGGCAATGTAACTTCAAACTGAGAACAACTGAAAGAGATAAAGAGAGTCACTACATCCTTGTTAGGGAAAAACTGCAAGAGGATGAGAGAACAATCCTAAACATGTATGCACCAAATATTAGAGCACCAAACTACATAAGACAAATCTAAACAGACATGAAACCCCATATAATTAATAACACTATTGTAATAGGGGACCTCAACACCCCTTTGACACAAAGAGATAGGTCAACTGGACAAAAAATCAGCAAAGAAATAACACATCTGAACCAAAGCTGTGAACAAATGGACTTAGATGTGTACAGTGTTCCACCCCACAGCATCAGAACACACGTTTTTCTCAGCTGCACATGGGACTTTCTCTAAAATAGACCACACTCTAGCCCATAGAGCAAACCTACCTAAATGAAAAAGAATTGAAATAATCCCACGCATATTATCTGACAACAGAGCAATGAAATTGGAAATTAATGAAAAAAGGAACCCCAAAAACTCCATAAACACCTGGAAATTAAACAACAACCTCTTGAGTAACCAACTGGTCACAGAAGAAATTACAAACAAAAATGTAGGTGCAACTTACTGGAATCTGTGGGATACAATGAAAGCAGTCCTCAGAGGGAAATTTATAGCAGTGAACTCACACATAAGGAAAACAGAACAACAACAAATAAATAGCCTAATGCTGCACCTCAAACTTTTAGAAAAAGAAGTCAACCCCAAAGCCCAAAGAAGGGAGGAGATTATAAAGATTAGGACAGAAATTAATGAAATTGAAATGAAACCCCTACCAAAAAAAAAATGTATCAAAGAGTTGGTCCTGTGAAAGAATAAATAAAATTCATAAACCCCTAGCCAACTTTATCAGAAAAGAAAGAATTCAAATTCATGCAATAAGGAATGAAAAGGATGAAATTATTACATTTTCTACAGAAATTCAGAAGATCATTAATTCCTACTTTGAAAATCCCTACTCCCGTAAGATAGAAAACTCAGAAGAAATGGACAGATTCCTAGATAAGTGGGAATTACCAAGATTGAGTCAAGAAGGTATAAAAATCCTGAACAAACCAATATCAATTAATGAGATTGAAAACGTGATTAAAAAGTTACCGACAAAGAAAGTCCAGTCCCTGATGGATGCAGAGCAGAATTTTACAAGAAATTCAGAGAAGATTTAATACCAACACTCCACAAACTCTTCAATGAAATTGAAAAGGAAGCAATTTTCCCTAACTCATTTTTGGAGACAAGGATTATATTGATACCAAAACCAGAGAAAGACCCAACCAAGCAAGAGAACTACAGACCAATCTCCCTAATGAATATAGATGCAAAGAGACTCAATAAAATACTAGCAAATAGAATCCAATAAATTGCCAAGAAAATCAAACACCATGATCAAGTTGGATTTATTCCAGGAATGCAGGGATGGTTCCATATTCACAAATCAATTGTTTTACACCATATCAATAGAGCCAAAGACAAAAATCATATGATCATCTCAATAGATGACTTTTGGAAAAGTCCAACATGCATTCACGATAAAAAACCCTACAGAAAATGAGAATAGATGGTCTTTAACTCAACCTGATCAAAGCCACCTATGACAAACCAACAGCCAACATCATACTAAATAGACAAAAACTGAAAACTTTTACTTTAAAATCAGGAACAAGACAAGGATGTCCGCTGTCACCACTCCTGCTCAACATAGTGTTGGAAGTAATTAGACAAGAGAGAGAAATAAAAGGAATAAAGATAGGAAAGGAGGAAATAAAACTATCACTATTTACAGATAACATAATACTTTATATGGAAGACTGCAAAAACCCCATAAGAAGATCCCTCCCGCCCCCCGACCCGGCGCAGCTCTCCGGCGACTCCCGACAGAGATCGGCTCTCTGGCGGCGGCAACGCCCAGCGGTCTCACGTTTCGTGCGCATCGGGCGGGCCGCGCAGAAAGCCCCAAAGGATAGACTGGCACCTTGGAACCTTCATGCCTGCAGGGACTACAATAACTGGTGAGATATCGGCGCTCGCGACCAGATCACCGAGTGGGGGAGGAGATCCATCCCTATACCTGCAGGGAACCCTGGGAGGGTGGGGGAGCAGTCTTACACACCTCACCCAGGTCACTAGGTAGGGAGTATCTAACCAATATCT
>PVLD010023377.1:0-27496 GCA_004027595.1 Dinomys branickii | reverse complement strand
AGTCTTGATTAATAAATAATCATAACAACAATAATGATAAGTTCCCTTAAAGCCATCATCTCTTCTCCACAGTATGTCTGGCAATTACTGGATCTGCCTTCTGAACACTGTAAGCCTGTTGGGCTCCCCTAGAATCCCTTCCCCGGAAGGTGATTGCGCAGTTTTGCAAATAAGTAGTAGTGCCCTGGTGACCAGTGGCTGGGGACTAAAAGGCTAGTTTAATAGGAAGAAAAAAATAATTTATCAACATGTCAGTGAAATCAGAGGTGCAGTCCCATGACTAGATGACAAAGCCCTCCGCAAAAGGAACATGTGGATCTTGACAGTGACTTTTGGTTAAGGGAAAGTCCCATTAATACTTCTGTGTGGAAGTAAGGGAGAGAATACAGGAGTCAGGAAACCAGATGGAAGAGACGGTATCACACAGGAGGCACACACATGGCTCAGAGAACATATTTTTCACTATTAACGCTATCACTACCTTCCCACTATACGCAAACCAGCCCAGAGCCCTGTGCCAGCCCCTGGGAAGTACAGGCCAAGATTCCTTTGCTCCTGTTCACTGTCAGTCTAGCTCCCCTTCTGCATTTCCTCTGATTTGAAAATATTACACAAGTTTATAAATAAGATGGGAGGAAAGATTGCAACCTGCTCCCCAAAGCAACTTGACACAGGAAAAATAACTGACTGCTCACTCTTACTTATCCAAGCAGTAGCATTTGAATGACACAGGGACTGCGAGAAGGCTGAGGGCCATGGTGTCCCTGACATCCAGTTTAATGACCGTTCCATTCATCTATAAAAGCTTGGGTAAGAGACTGACATTAAGTAGCCAAGGTACATATGCCATGCAATGAAGCTGATGTGTGAAATATGAAAGGATGAAGCAGATGATTTTCAATAGCTTCAGGCTAAAGCTTCAGAATTCATAACGGTTGCATTTATGAAGGCAATATATAATTAAAAGTAGTCTAGCTGAGAAAGTAGTCAGTGTGAGAAATTTACATGTTACCTCCTAAACTTAAGGTACATCTCAAAATAATTTCAAGGCATATCAGAGGTCATTAACAAGATGAAACCCTTTTTTTCTAAAATGAGTCATTAAAATATAACAATAGACATTTCCAATGATTTTAAAATAATGGATTAATCAAAAAACAAAAGCAGCAACAGAAGACCAAATGTTGGCTGGGCCAACATTAGACCAAAATTATGTATAAAAATACCATCTATTAAAAACGTGCGACTACTCTCAGGCTTCTTTTCTCTTTTCCTGTTCTCAAGCAATTTATATAGGGCAGGATGACTCCTGAGGCTCCTCAATTTGACATATTGTTCAATGGTTTGAAATACTTTGTTAATCTATTATTCCTAGTTTACAAAGAATGTCAGCATCAGATACTAAATTTTTATCCAATGCTTTTCAGCTCTTATGGAATGCATGGTTTTCTCCTTTAATTTCTTAAAATACTGAGTTATAGTAACAGATTTCCCAATGGTGAGCCACCTTTGTGGTGTTAAGCCCTTACCTGATTTTGATCTGTTAGCCTTTCAGTGAATCACTGAAGTTTTGATTTGGTAATACTTAACTTAGGATCTTTACCCTAGACACTTACAAAGCAAGGGTTAAACAAGATAGCCTTAAGAGAGATGTAGTTCAAAAACGAGAAAGTACCAGTGGGAAAAAATAAAAAGCATCCAGGAGTGAGATTTTTGCCAAGAGGTCCTACACACTGACACCTTGTAGTATGAGATTATTTTCTGACAGTTTTGTCTAAGTCTAGCCACATAAAAGCCAATCTGGATGGCTTATGTGTCATGGAAGGTAAGGCAATATACTTGGCTCAGGTACACACGTTAGAGTGCCCTTGTGTTCCTGTTTACTTCTCTTCCTTGGCAGGCCCACCTTCCCATCATACAGGCAAGACTAAGGAATCACACTGAGATTTGGTTTATCTACTCACTTGTTTATTCAGTCGTTCAATACATGTGCAGTATTCAGTGAATACCTCCTGTTGACAAGTACTGTGTGGGACGTTGAGAATATGAGGATGAACAAGACAGAATGACAGCATCCCCCTGGGTTTAGCTTACATTTTAGTGAAAGATACAAAAATTGTGATAAATATGATAGTGGAGAAATATGGGGTATTATAAGAAAGCCTAACAAAGGGAGTTGTTAGAAGGAGATGCAAGGATAAGCCTGTTTATGGAGCAGGGGTTTACCCATGAAGTACAGCCCTATCCCCCTCAACTGCAGGGCAAACATCACAAGACACACCCCCCATACACACTGCATTCCCCGAACTGTAGACAGTACTGAATTCTACCTGTGCTGTTTGTTTTTTCTATAAGCCTTGAGGTACTGACATATAGTAGTAGAATTAATCCGTTCTTTAGATTTTGTGCTCTGGTGTCTCTTTTACATCATTATTCTTGTGCTTTGGGTCTATTAAATAAAATAAGGGTTAATTGACCACAGGCACTGTAATATCATGACAGTTGATCTGATCACTGAGACAGTTACTAAGTGGCTAATGGACCAATACTACTGTACATAGTATGGATACACTGGACAAAGGGATGATTCACGTCCTTGGGTAGATGGAAAGTGGGATAGTGGGAATTTCGTCATACTACCCAGACGGTGTAAATTTAAAGCTTATAAAGTGTTTATTTCTGGAGTTGTCCACTTAGAATTTTCAAGCTTCAGTTGATTGTGGGTAACTGAAACACAGGAAAATGAAAGCACAGATAAGAGGGGACTATTATACAGAAGGTCCTTGACTTACAGTGTTACAATGGGGTTGTGTTTGTCAGCTGGCAATATTGTAAGTCAAAAATGCATTTACACACTTAACCTATTGAACATCACAGCTTAGCAACACAAAGTGGCAGCTGTTTATCCTTCTAATTGCATGGCTGACTGGGGGCTATGGCTCATGGCTGCTGCCTGGCATCAATAAAGAATATCATACTGCATTTCAGTAAACTGGGAAAAGATCAAAATTCAAAAATTCAAAGTATGGTTCCTACTGAATACATATTGTTTTCACAACATTGCACCATCACAAAGATGAAAACTTGTAAGTCAACCCCTTATGTGTTGAGGACTGTAGACTGAGGGAGGAATAATCCATGCAATGAAAGCAGTATGTGTGCAAGGCCTTGAGGCTTGGTACATTTGGGAGATTTGAAAAAAGGTCAGGGTGGCTAGAGAGTCAATTTGTTTCTGGGGCATGAATAATAAGTGAAGCAAAACAACCTTCTCTGCTTTCACCCTGTAAAGAAAAAGAAAAGATTGGTGTCCTCTAGCAGTGTTCAGGAATTTTTCTTGAGGCAGAAATTAGGAAATTGACTCACCTTGAAAACGGACTGGCTATCTTTTGAAATAATTTGATTGGTTAAAAGGGAATGGAAAGTGTAATGGAAGGAGAGGAGCTGCTGCTTAAGGACTCTGCATGTTGCTGTCTTCATATAATTATCAAGAGCATTTCCTTTTACTCTCACAAGTATCTGGTTTGGATGATATATTATATGGTCGTATAGTCATGAAGGGCATCTCCATAATGACTGGATGGGTCTGTAGAGGGGACTTGGAGGCAAGAGCAGTCGTAAATGCTGACTTGGAAAAGAAGTCATACAGTTTTGATAAATCGTTTAAATATTTTTCACTTGACTTTACCATCTCACCAATGGCTTTTAAACTTTTATACCTGAATGTCATGATAAGAAACAATTTGTTAGTTTTGACACAACCTATACAAGGGGAAACACACACACACACACACGAGACAAAGTTTTCCAAGAAAATATTTTCTCTATAGCATTACATTCTAATATTTTCTATTACACTGTGTTCACTTTTGTTGCATTATGTTCTATTACATTCTCTTTTATTATTTGAAAAATGCTGGTTGACACATGAAATGGATTTTACAATGTACTAATAACTGAGACCAGGACCAGCAGTTTGAAATGAGTATGTACTTTTTGCTTGCCAGAGTCAGGGCTGTTTGGAAACCTTTGTAGGCCCCAGGTTCTCTTATTTTTGGGGGTTCTCTCATATCCTACCAGATACATACATTATGTCTCTCATTAAATGTATTTCATATGTTCAGTATGAAAACTGAGTTGCAGTTGACAAAGTGACATGATGCTCGATTTTTCAGACACTTTACTTTCATTAACTTGAATCTGCTGATTTTCTTTTTGTATCTTTGTGTCAATAAACTCATGTTTTAGATTGCAAATATTTGGTAGGTCCTTGAAAGACACGTACCCTTGGCACTGTGTCTATAAAGTTGAATGGATAAAGCAACCCTCTTCTCAATTAACAATTATCAGTTCATGAATGGAGAGAAATGATGAAAGCTTGTTGTTTTGGCTGGCTTCTCTGACAGAGGCCACTGGGGCATTGACTGGGCATGTGGCCGGGTGGGCCGGTCACTTCAGTGAAGATGGACAAGGCACGCAAACCAGAGTCCTGACCTGCAATCCCTGCTCTGTATAGCACTTTAAGGCAAGGAAGTCACTTCTATTTAACTTCAGTTTCTCTCTTTGTACAATGAACATCATATTAATCCTGCCATGGCTGCCAGGCAGGAATGTTACACAGATTAAAATAAGATAATGTATGTGAAAGTACTTTGCAAATTGTAAAGCACTACCCATTTATTATTAAAATATTCAGCGGATGCTATCTTTGGGGCTGCCCAGCTTGCTTAGGTTTTACTAAAGGGAAATTGATGACCACTAAAGCATCATTCTCAGGAATGTTTTGTGTGCACAAAACAACTGTAGCTTAGGACCTATTACTATTAACGTTCCCTTGTTTCTAACACAATTTAGACAGACTCCTATGAGTCGTGAACCTTTAGGAAGTCTAGTTCTCCCAGAACCACCACTCTTTCTTGCCAAACTACTGTACTAAATAATTATGCAATTGTTGTTGCCAATAACCTTGAAGAAATAATAGAATTGTTTACAGCAGTGCAACTAAAGGCGGATGGCTGATTTCCTGAACCTCTAAGACTTTAAACCACTGCAATTTAATTAAATTAAAATGAAGACCAGGCAGAATGTATTATTACACATTGGTAATGTATGCAGACACAGGCAGACATAGGGAATTATTTTGACAAAATTCACATAATGGATGCAGATCAGAGGCCCTGAACAAGCCAGTTTGTCAAATTAAATAAGCAGTCGCTAGAATTTTAAAAGCACTATAAATGTAACAATAATGATTTTTAAAGCATCGTTTTGTAAGCAGTAGAGTTGGGAAAGAAACTAAATAAAATACAATGATTTCTAGACAGTGTTGCCTATTTAGAGCCAGAGAATAAAGTACTAAGGCCAAATTATTTCAAATACTCACATGGAGTTTTTAGTAGGGGAATCCTGCCTATGTATCAGACAACAAAAATCTTTAAGCTAGATGAACTAGTGATCGTGGGTTTTGTACTGGAACCCTAGGGTGATTTTACTTTTCTTTCATTTGATCAATATTGTAGTTAGACTAATCAATCTTATCAGTTGCCATTGATACTTCTCTAAGGAAGGAGTTCAGACAACTCCTGCTGGTAATTTATTCACTCTGGTATTATCCCAGTTGCAAAGTCTGTTTCATTACTAAAAATGATGGGACATTCTGGGACCTCAGGCACTCCCTTTCTCATTTTGGCTGTCTTTCAGTGCTCCATTCTGTGACATTCTGGCTGTTGGAGATCACACTGATTTCCCACAGCTGAGCTATGTGGGAAACAAAATTCCCACATTTCAAACTTAGCAAACATTTTAACTTACGTATTGACCATTGCTTCCAATACAGCTTGTTTAAATCTGAAACCCTTTTTGTCCACCATCCAGAAATAGTTATGGAGTCCTAATTAACTCGCATAAAAAGGAACAATAGTGTGAGACCTTTCTAGCCATAGTTTTAATCAAGATCCTTACTACAACTGGGACTACATGAATGTTGGTTAAGACTTGCATTCATTTCCCATTGCTTCCGTGAGAAAATATCACAAACGAGACAAGTTCATCCTTTTACAGTTAAGGAGGTCAGAAATCTTAAATGAGTCCCTGTGAATGAGTATCCAGGTGTCAGCAGGGCTGAGTTCCCTTCAGAGACTCTAAGGGGAAATCCATTCCTTTGCCTTTTCCGGGTTGTAGCGGCCACTCACATTTCTTGTGAGCTCCAGTCTCCCATATTGTGATCCCAATATGATCACAGCCTCAATTTCATCTAAAACTACAATTCTTTTTTGGCAGAAAACATGACATGTTCATAGAGTTCAAGGATGGGCATACTGGGTGGGGGTGGGTGGTTGTTCTTTTGCCTCTCAAATAGCTATACTAAGATTGATGAATCAAAAGTCAGTTAAGAAATGTCATAGCACTGTTTTGAGCACAAAATTTAGTCTTTTTTCCACCCACATTCATTAAATAGTTATGAAATATTGCCAAGAGTGCAAATACATATTTTTCCTGTTTATTCAGAGTCAATCATAGATATTAAGGTATATTAAGGTTACATAATTGATCCCTTTATTTCCACCCATTTATCACTTGAACTTTCATCTGTTTATTGTTTTTTTAAGGGGTTCACTACCCATTTTCAGAATAGATTTTCCAACTTTACTCTATCCTCAGTTCAAATACTTTACCATTGTCTGAAAACTCTCTTAGGTTCTATCAATTAGTCAGCAAAAATTCTTTTAACAATTAATCCCTTAAATTGTGATTCTTATCAGAAACATTTCCTACAAGGCAAACAATCCATATTCTGATATAGATATTATTTGTTCCCCTTGAAAACCTTGCCAGTCTTTTTCTACCTCAAACAATGTGTTCCTTGAATGCACAAAGCAATGTGTTTTGGATTCTAGACATTTATGAGTGGGTCACTGTCTCTTGTTGTATTACTATTATTAGGCTTCCAAAGATATCAATAACATATAGTTTTGTATTTTAATTAAGCCCATTTGATAACCTGCATGCTTGGGAAGATTTTGACAAGGAACACAGTTTTATAAGTAGGGCATATACTGACGCCTGTAGGCAAACAATCACCTCCATTCTTCTGGTGGCTACAACAGATAGTGTTTATTCATGTTTTTGGTTTAGATATTCACTCAATTATCCATAGAAACTAAGCCTTTGAGTGCTTAACTAGAACAGAGGAGACAATTTTAGAATCTTAAGCACTGGAGTTATCTCAGAAGAGATATATCTTATACGTAAAGTAAAATAAGACTGACAAAATGGTGCAGCCATTGTGGAAAACAGTTTGGTAGCTGTCGAGTAATTTCTGTTTTACTTTTTGTTGAGTAATTTAAACATAGAATTACCATACAAGCCAACAATTATACTTCTGTATTTGTACCTCTCAAATTGAAAACATGTATTAAAAAATAAACGCTTATATACAAATGTATATAGCAGCACTATTGAAAATAGCTGAAAGGTGAAAACAGTCCCAGGGTCCATGAATTGATAAATGGACAAAAATGTAGAATATCTGTACAACAGAATGTTATTCAGTCATAAAGTGGAGTGAAGTACATATGTCCTCTATGATGTGGATGATCTTTGGAAATGTTATGCCAAGAAAGAAACCAGAAACAGAAGACAACATATCGTACAATTCTGTTTGTTTGAAACGTCCAGAATAGAGAAGTCTCTAAAAAAAAAAAAGAGATTAGTAGATTCCAGGGACAGGGGGAGTGAGGAGTGGAGAATGACTGCAATATGTATCAGTCAGTTTGTGAGCTGATGGTAAAAACACTCTGGAGTTAGATATTCATGATAGTGGTGCAATCTTGTATACTGTACTGAATTATACATTGTAAATGGGAGAACTTGTAGGGCATTAATTATATCTCAATAAAACTGTTATTTAAAAGTTAGTTTCAGCAATATTATGTAAACTTCAGTAGGAAATGATTGTTAGATATTGTTCCAGTCAGCTCTTTATAAGAATCCTGACTAAATTTCCAAGTGTTACAATTTAAGAGGAAAAAACAAACCATCAGAACAAATCCCCAAACGAGCAGGATATGTGGAGAGTCATAAAGAATTGGAAGGCAAAGAGCTATAGAGAACATATAACAGCAATTTTAGATTATTTTGCCTTGGAAAAAAAGCTATAGGATTATATCCTGGGACAAATATGAGGCTTTGAGTAATCAGGTATCACATTAGTAAGTGATTAGCAGACAGTTTGAAAGAAGGTGTGGGCAGAGTTAAGGGAACCCACAAGGCGTGGCTAGCACTAGAGAACTGATGATATTGTGAGAATTTTTGGGCTTTCAGGGGTAAAGGGAGGGAAAGATGATACAGAAGACCAGAGTGTGCTTGGAAGGACACAGGCGGAGCTACTAACCATTGCTAGAGTACATTAAACAGGCAAAGGTATGAACATTCTGTTTTTGTTCTCCTTCTACTTTGCGGTCTCCCGGCTGTGCCACTGACTGACCACATCAAATAGGAAGCCAGAGAGCAAAGGCATGCAGGCAATGCAATCCACAGTGCAAGCTTCTCAGAGCACAGAGCGGGCCAGAAAACTAACGTGTGCACACGCGTATGTGTTTAAAAATGGGAACTATGCAGCCCAGAGCAATTTCCTATTATATCCGTGCCCCCTCTTAAGGAAAGTGAAGCAACAGCACTGCATACCTTCATGGTTTATGACCCCAGTACCCTGGCCACAGCAACAGTGATAAAAGCAATACCAGAATTTGTTGAGTGCTTGCAAGGTGCCAGGCACTTTACTCTCATATTAACGATCATATAGTGGTTGTATAAGTAAAACTATCTTCATGATACTTGTTTTATAGATGGAGAAACTGTGGCACTAAAAGATTATGTAATTTACCCAGTGTTACACAGTCAGAAAAGAAGGGGTGACCTAAGCACAGGCAGGGGTGGAGTCTGGCTGCAGCGTTGTTCTTATAACCAGTGCACTCACTTCAGTAAGGACCGAGCAGAATTGTGTTTCCCGACTAGCAGCCTTGGTGGTAGTCACCATGGCAGAATTTTACACTGTGTGATAACTGCTTAATACAATGTGATGTTCTCTCTAAAAGGAATCCGAATGCAGGATGTAATCAGAAGACTTAGAGCAGGAAAGAACTGAACTGAGAGCAAAAAGGAGAGCGGTTAGTATGGGGAAGGGAGGCACTTAGTCATCGGTCATAAGTGTAACCAAGTCATATGTACCAGAACATATCAGTCCTAAGTCACTACCGTGAAAAACAGTAGACTCTGGCTACAGAAGGCACAATCAGTACTGTTTTTGAGTTGACAGAAGATGCTGACCTGGAACTGCAATGTATTCTACACAAGGCTATAGTTCTAGAGGTCTGTTTGTGAAGCTGATGCTGCTACTTCCTTACTTTTCCATGAGTGCATATAACAGCTCTCCATTACTTGATGAAATATGAAACTGTTTTTGCTCCTTGCAGTCCAGTGAAGCCCACTATAGGTGAGATAATTATTTCATATATAAGGTCCCTGATGGAGAAAACAGTTCTTTCTTTCTCTCTCCCTCTTCCTCTCCTTTCCCCCTCCCTCTCCTCTCTTCCTCTTCTGCTCCTCTCTTCCTCCCCTCCCCTTCTCCCTCTACTCCTCCTTCTCTCCCTTTTCTTGTCCTTCTCCCTCTCCCTCCTTCCTTCTCTCTCTCTTTATTGCCACATTTTCTTCTGGAAAGAGAGGAAATTGACACACTGTAGTCTAAGAAATATAGGGCAGTTATATATGGGTGTTGTATCATGACAGACATTTCTAAGGGAGGATGTGAAAACAGCTCCTCTAGAGACCTTTACAATAGGCTTCTCTACTGCCCAAGGCTGGTTTCCACGAGGTACTGCCTGAAGGCACAAAGATCGGTGGCTCCCAACTGCAAGTCCACAGACCTGTAAGTGACAGGTCCTTTGGGAAATTTTCACTGTCTTCTATAGAAAGAAGTAAGACTTGGGCCTCTCTCTCTCTCTCTCTCTCTCTCTCTCTCTCTGAGTCAGTGTTAAATTACTTACTATCATTACTTCAGACAGATTGCTTTTTCTGGTGTCAACGTTTTCTTGCCTTATGGAATTATGGTAGTAATAGGTATGGTAGATTGTAGTTAGCTTTTTAAAATTTAAAAGTGTTTTTACTTGGCAAAAAAAACCCCTGGCAAATCTGTCTCAGTGTTACCTTTAGAAGTGTTATTTGTATGAGAGAATTAAATATCCAGAATCTGTAGGCCTGATGGGCCTGTTAAAGTCCCTGATATCTATAAGATTCTAGGTTTTAAAGTTCTGAGATTACATAAAATCAAAAGGAATAAGAAGATAGGATGATTTTTATTTAACTTATTGAAGTAACAAGTTAATGGAGTCTAACCATTTTAGACATGAAAGATACTAAGTAGAGATGCCTATAAGTTAGAATTTTGTACTTTCTAAGTGGAAATGACACTCTAAATGTCAAATCCAAAAACATGGCCTAAAGAACACCACATCAAAGGTCACAGTTAGAAAGCAACATTCAGTTCTGGAGACAGTTACAAGTCAGACACTGTGATTTCACTGGTATGCAGCTATCATGAAAAGGGAAGTAAATTTTTTGAAGCAAAAATGCTTCAAAAGGGAATTCTAAATAGGTCCAAAGGGAGTGTTTAAATAAAAAATAGCCTTAGATCCTTTTAAAAAGAAATCTAAATGCAAATTAATACTCAACTTATATTTTCTGTTTTGTCAACACAACACTTTTATTTACACAGAATTAGTTCAACATACCCAGAGCTTCTGCCAGGCCCCAAACCTTCTGTCCATAGATGTCAGTTTTGTTCCAGGCAAACGTGTAGACAAGATTAACTGCAGCAGGAAACCACTTCTGTGTGAGTCGCCCTTCCACAGCTACTGTGAGGTGTACTTTAATCATCCCCAAGGGAATTGTTGAATGTGTCAGAATGATCCGTAGCAGGGTTTTATATCCAGGGGTTCGGCTGCTCAGGTAACTCAGCCTTACAAAGCTGGAAGGAATAGGGATTTCCTCCTGTACAACCTGGAAGGAAAAAAAAGCAAAACTGGTTTTGTTAGTGTTTATAGTCAGAGGAGGATATTGCATGCACTGTTGTCTTAGAAATGTGCCAAGCAAGAGAGTCTAAAGGGATCTATGGATGTCCAATAACTTGTTCTGGGATCTTTGTGAGACTCTGTGACCATAGGTCTCGAATTTTGAACCAAATCTGCATGTGGACAAGACCATGCCAACCCTAGGGAATTTTCCTCTGCAGGAAGGGCTATGTAAAGAACAATTCCAGTTTTTAACCAATGTTCCCAAAGCACTGTTGGTCTTTTCCAGCTCCTACTAAGAAAAGATCATACTCCTGAATGTCAAGCAATTCAGTACTACGTGCTCCAATAAAAGGTATTTTTTTCTTATATAAAACATACGAAAAAAACTTTGTTTGGTATTAAGTAACAAAACCATTGGTGTAATCCTTATTCAAACTAGGCTTTATAAGATGAAGGACTCCAGAATCAGGCCAAGCAAGTGATATTTTATGGCAAAGATTAGGGTAATCCTAGAATTAATCTTTACTAATGTCAACAAACTCATTTTCTTCGGAGCTTTGCAATGGCCTTGAGGTCAAATTTTTAACCCAAACTGCCTTTCATTTTTCTCTGTGCCTAAATGTACCAATGTGTAGGAACAATTTTCTTTAAATTGACACCTGTGACGGAGAAGCAAGTAACTCCCATTAATTCCTCTAAAAATTCCATATTAAATGTTGACTGCAAATGAAAATAGCATCTGGCTTCTTTAATTGCTGCTACTTATTTGCTCAATATTACACATGGAGTTAAATGGCTAAAAGAGATAACTAAATCTGAATTTTATGTTCCATAACTTTCACATTTCAAAACAGGATATCTGAAGAAAAGGCCCAATCCATACTTTGACTTTCAGTACATGGATTTCTTTTTGAGTAAAATGTGTTTCCTGTATACAGCATGCCATTGGATTTTGTTTCTTAATCCACTCTGCCAGTCTGTTTCTTTTGACTGGTGAATTGACACCATTTACATTTATGGTGATAATCTATGTGTGTTGGCTTATCATTGTCATGTTGTTTAATTGCCGTTGGTTTCTTTCTTTTTCTATCTGTTTACTAGCTTGCTCTTCTTGAGGGTTCCTTTCTACTGTTATTCTTGAAATTGCATTCATTTTCTTGTCCGTCTGGAATGTCTTTTAGTACTTTTTGTAAGGATGGTTTAGCACTCATGAAGTTCTTCAGTTGCTCTTTTCATGGAAATATTTTATTTCTCCATTAAAGTTGAAGGATAGTTTTGCAGGATACATCAATATTGGTTGGAAGCTGTTTTGTTTTAAGACCTGTAACACTTCTCTCCAAACTCTTCTCAACTGGATGATTTGTGTTGAGGAGTGTGCTATGATTCTGATGGGCTTTCCTTTACAGGTGATCTCTTTCTTTTCTCTAGCAGCTTTTAATATTCTGTTCTTTTGGGATCTTGATTATTACATATCCAGGTGTAGTTTTATTATGGTTATGACTAGTAGGAGTTCTATATGCCTCATTTGCCTATATCTCCGGTTCTGTTTTCATGCTTGGGAGATTTTCTCCTGTCATTTCTGCAAATATTCTTTATGTTGTTTCTGTCACCTCCTGCTGTTTCATTGACTTCTATTGGTCTGACATTATTTTTCTTTGTCTTGTCTTACAGTTGAATTGATTTTTCTTGGATCCTTGCTGATTTTAAGAGATCCTTCCTTTCATGATCACTAGCTGGCATGCTGTCTTCAAGATTTGAAAGTCTATCTCTGGCTTCATTCAGTTGGTTTTGTAAGCTTTCAATGGAAGTTATATTCATCTATCTGTTTTTCTGTTTCTTCTCTAGACATGCAGAGCATTTCTTTCACTATCATTGTCATTTCACTTTTTGCCTGAGAGATTATATCTGATCTGATCACTTCTATGGCCTGTTGGAGTTGTTTCTTTACTTCCATTGCAATCATTTCAGCAATTTCAGGTGTGTGTTTACCATGTTGTCCTATGTAAGTGTCTCCTGGACTTGTTCTGAGTGTGGTGGAGTTCTGAGATTGTGTTTTAGTCCTTTGCCTTGTCATGTTTGATGCCAGAGGCAGAACACTCAGTCTCCTTCTTCTCTGGCAGTTCAGCAGAGGTCGCTAGTGGCCCTAGTTTTCCTGGTGGTCAGGCCTGCCCCTCAGTGTCTGCTGAGATGCACTGCTTAGTCTGGGGTCTTCTGGTAGATAGTGAAGTGTACCTAGTTCTCCCAGCTCTCAGACACGAAATGTAATGTCAGTCGATGGCAGACTGTCTGACCCAGCAACCCGTCTTAGTTCAGGGCAAGTATATGACTCCAAATCTGGTTGCACTGGTTTTGCAATCCCGGCCCAGTGGTCCTATGACCCAGGCAGTTTAGGATATAGGCAGGGTCAACAGATTGTGGACCACATGATTCTGTTTCTCCAGTCAGTTCAGGATGCATATTGGGTCCAGATGTGGGACGCACCAACAGCGATCACAGACTGCTTGTGTCTGTGATCTCCAGGAAGTCAGGGCGCAACTGAGGCCCAGACCCAAACTGCGGTCCCAGCAGCTCATGGAGCACCCACTCCAGTACCTCACTGAGCACGGGGCATGCACAGGGAGGGCCCACAGGGGACCCCCAGTGAGATCAATTTGTGAGCTTTCTGAGTGATATTCCCCTGTCTGCATTGGGTGCACAAAGGGCGGAGACTCCCTACTCAACATATTTAAAGTGGCATAGGTTGTGTGGCTACTTTTATGCCTCTATTCATTTTTTGCTTTGGATATTGTCCTCTCTTGCTTTCCCAAACTTGAGAGGAAAGTGGCTAACAAAATAGATTTGTTAAGTCTGTGATATTTCAGTGTGCAGGAGCTTTGGTCATTCTGCTGTCTCTAAGGGCTTAGTCCTCCTTGTGTACCCTTTACTTGGTTTTGTGTCGTGTACATTAGCTCTTCATTCCTGGAGTTGTGCATTGATTGTCTTCTCAAAGAGCAACAGAATAAGCAAGAGACAACACAGCAACTAACACCTTAGCATTTCATTTCTCTAAGGGACATGAAATCCTAGTAAAGTTTAAAACTTTTGTGTAAATGAGCACTCATAGTTCCTAAGGACATCTGTGAAAAAATTGGAAAACTAGTCAAATATACTCATTGACATCTTTTCTGCTTTCTTCTTTCTATCATAAAGGAAAAGTCTGAAGGAGGCAACTTTTTGGACTACTTTTCCCACAGAGCACTATATTCATATGACCCTTTCCTAAATGGTATTCTCTGGGCACTGCTAATACCTGGTGGGGATGTTGTGACTGAACAAAAATCAGTGCAATCTTGGAGAATCCATTTAGCCCTTCTTTTAAAGTATACTTCTTGATTTCTAGATCTGTAAGACTAAGGATTCCATTTTGGAGGTTTCCAATTTTAAACCTCATTAAAATATTTTTATAATGTGGTGGGGGACTTGTGCTATGGCTACTTGAATGGCTTAATATTGAAATTACAATATTGAATGCTCATTGCTGGTGGGACTTAAACCTGCACAGCCACTATGGAAATCAGCTCAGAGACTACTCCAAAAACTAAAACTAGATGTTCCATTTGATCCAGCTCTTTCTCTTCTAGGTGTCTTCCTTTAGGAGTTAAAACCACAGTGATATCACACATCAATGATATATGCATGTCCATCGTTATGCAGCACAATTTTTAATAGCTAAGTCTTCAAAACAGCCCATATGTGCATCAAAAAATATGAACAGATACAGGAAGTGTAGTATTTATATACAGTGGGAAGACTACTCTGACATAAAGAAAGATAAACTTGAATCATTTTTAGGAAAATGAATGCACCTCAAGACCATAATCTTAAGGGAAATAAATTAGACACACAAGTTCAGATATTGCATTGTTTCACTTGTGTGAGAAACTTGAGAAACTCAAAGGGTGAGTAAAGAGCATAGTGGAGTACAGATATTGGGACATAGAAAGAACTTGTTCAAATGGGAAGGGGAACAAGGGAGGGGGAAGATGCGAGGAAAGGAAGGGAAAAAAATGGAAGCAAAGTTTGTGTAATGGGGGGGAGAAGGGTTACAGGGAGAGGAGGGGGATGGGTAAAAATGATTAAATATATTATGTACAGGTACAAATCCCCTATGAGGAATGTGACCAATATGATAAATATTGCTCAATATGATAAACAAAAAAAATTAAAAAATTAAAAAAGAATTCTGAGGAATCTAAAATGTGAAGATCCAAAAACATTTTTTCTTAACCATAAACCTTGAATAGTCAGAAACAAAGCTTTTTAAAATAAACCTGCAGTCTTGAAATTACCTTTACTAAACACGGCTAAATAAGGAGAATCATCACAATTTCTAAGAATGATGATAATTGATGCAAACTACACAACGGGAAAAAACCCAAGATTTCTTAAGGAGCTTCAATTTCAGAACCACAAACGGTCCAAGCTCATTGATTTGCTATTATCATTACTAAGCAGCTAGCTTTGTTCTTTAGAGCATGATGTTCATTAGATCAAATTTGGCGATTTAATTTTCATGACAGCTAGTTTATCTTGGTTTCCCTTGGCCAGATATTTCCCTAATGCCCTGGTCAATCTCTTTGCAAATGTGTGATGAACAGAATACATCTGAAATTTTCTCTTGAACAATGAAGGGCTACATGTTATAGAGCTGGCAAGAAAAGGAATTTAGTCATTATACACTGTTGTCCATCACATGATGTTATGACTTTACACCTTAAAAGCTCAATACTCACCTGAATCTCAGGAACAATAGTGCCCCTCTCTGGACAGGACCCTCCAAATGATGTGAGTGGTGAAGGAAGCACAATAGGATTTGGGCTGATGAAGTTGGAGATATCACAGGATGGTGGGTCTGACACCACTCTCTGCATGGTTACCTTCTCCAACACAATAAACTGATTCCAGGGCAACCAGAGTGTCCTCTTCTCAGACAAAAAAGGTGATCGATCAAAGATTAAGACAACAGAGATGCCACCAATGGCTACAAGGTCAAAGCTGAGAAGGAACAAAATAAGACAATGTCAACCAAAAGGGCAACCAAAATAAAATGAAAGTTAAACATACAAATATTCATTCCATGCATGACTTCTTTTCACTGTCCAGTAGACATCTGAGAAGAAATTCCATAAAACCAGTTACTAGTCACTTAGAATTCATAGATCAATTTTAACGCTATCTTAACACTACCTCAATACTATTACATTCACTTTTACAGAGCCAAATCTGACACTGATGCTCCTCCTTGCCTCCAAGATAACAGAAAGATGATCCTTTAACATTCAAAAGCAACTGCAATATAATGCATCATTCATTTAAAAATTTTTGATATGTTATACTGTATTCAGAAATGTATATAATCATTATTTCTTAATTAAAAATAAAATACATTTTAAAGAGAATATATCAAAAATGGATTTGAGACGAAGACTACTACTTTATGTTTGTCTAGTTTAAACTGAGAATGAATAAGCTGTAAGAATAATAAAACAGTAATATTTAAAAGTTTTTGATAATATAATATAAAATGAATCAAAAGGTTAGATATCTGTTCTGGGTCACAAACATAGTGTTAGAAACTAGATGTTGTCTTTGAGATAACTTTTGGAGAAAGACCCAGAGAGAAACATTCTTCGGGGCCATGTTGAACTATAGCATACGTGAACTTCCTGCATCTCACAACCCTCTTTGGATCCTTCTCCTGCTTAAAACCTACATTTAGGATTCTTGGATTGCTCCAGAAGACCCTTGGGTTCCTTTTGTAAGACAACCTGTAAAGGACCCTCCTTAACTCTGCAGACATCTCCTTCTATATCTCTGATAAAGCAAGACTACTTCTCCCCTAATTCAACTCTGTTCATCTGCAGATTTGATCTCTGACAAGACTATTGGACCACAGCATGAAAGACTCAAATTTCAGTTCATTGTACACCAGACGTTTCTACCTTATTTCTCTTTTAAGCATAATGATCTTTGAGATGATATACTTGAGAACATTCTAAAAGATAAAGTACTATGTAAAAGATAATGATAAATTATTATCATTATATCTTAAAAACAGGCAAAGGACAATATTATGCACCTTAATATTGCAAACAATGTAAAGCCACAGGAGACCAATGTAAATATATCCTTGCATTAAAACTAGATCTTTTAGTAAAACATTTCTTCAATGAGTAAGAGCCCTGAGAGAGAATCAGACTTAATTATGGACATCTCATCACTCCCTTCACGTTACATTGATTATATTTATTATAGTATTACCAATCATTTCTTGTTGCAGAAATCTTTTAGGTAAAGATAAACTGACAGTAACAAAGGATGGATAATACTTGTTTTTTTATTGTTTTTCTGTGAACTCGCTATATTAAGTTTTTTTCCAGAAATATTTTAGGAGTGCATTAGTTACAGAAAATCATCTAGGTATGAACTAAAATAGAAACACCAAACATCATATGGTTTAAGACAGAGAGGGTGAATTCATAATATGGGTGCAGATTAACACTACTGTATTAGGGGCAAAAATGACATTGCTTGTCAAACCTTTCTTCTCATTCACCTTCTGCTTTGTCCTTAGGCAAGTTTATTTGCTTTGCCCAAACGCTGATTCCTGACTCCTTAAAACTAAGATGGTTATTTAAAAACAAAAAAAAGTAAAACAAATACATAAACTAATCTATCCAAACAAGAAGTATGCATCTGGGAATTATTCTCTACTTTTGGAATTATTAATCAAATTTGGGTAGAATCATTTTATAGAAAGGAATGGAGGTTTAGTTTCATATATATATATGACTTTGAGTCCCAGCTCTATCATATTAACTTTGTGTCTTTGGGCTAGTTATTTAACCTCCCATGAACTGCATTTTTCTTATTAGTAAAATGGGGCCAACATGACATATCTCTTAGCTACTATTATGAATGAATAAGCGAGGTAAAGACTTAAAGGTCAAGTGTACAGTAGGGACTCAACAAATGTTAACATTTTCAAATCAGATACATTGCTCCAGTAAGTTTACTGTACAGTTTTCTCTTCTTGTAGTGCAAATGAAGTTTATGCCAGCTCTTGATTATCTCCATGAGCAGATATCAATATTTAAATTCTTCTTAGAACTTCACCTAGGCTCTTTGATAGTTTTACGTCTCAACTTGGCTAGGCCATAGTATTTATTCAGCCAAACACCAGTGTAGGTGTTTCTGTGGAGGTTATTTTAAAGATGTGGTTAATATCTACAATCACTTGACACTAAGTCAGGGAGAATATCCTTAATAATGTGTGTGGGTCTCATGTCATGCAATCAGTTAAAGGCTTTAAGGGCACAACTGCAGTTTCCCTGAGTAAGAAAAAAATTCTGCCTCAAGACTGCTGCATCAACAACATTCTGGGAGTTTTAAATCCACCATCCTGGCATACAGATTTCAGACATACTGGCCCCCACAACCATGTAAACCAGTTCTTTAAAATAAATTGAAATCTGTTGGTCTCTCACTCCTATTTTTTTTAATATATGCTAATTTTCTATTTCCCCAGATATCCCTGACCGAAACAGTTTTCTTCCCACCTTACTGTTACACATAGTAGATAATGCCTGGCTTACTCATTAACTGACATGGAGGTGGAGGGTGGATCTGTAGCCCAATATCCCTCTAAACCATTTTAATGCTAAACAGATTGTTCTCTGAACGATTAATTCTTTGGCATTTTTCCTATCACAAATCGCCCCATTTGCATGGATCATTAAAAACAAGTTTTCATGTCATGTAAGAGTGAGTGTAAAAGACCCAAAAGGACTATCTGTTGTAGACTGTTATAGTAAAATGTCAAACCAGTCTTGTCCATAGAAGGAAGACTGCTGTATCACATGCAGTGCCTTAGGGTATCTATAAATGAACAAACCTGGGCCTTGAGGAAGATCACAGGAAACTGTCTTTTCGTATTTATATTGTCTTTTCAGTTCTTGAGACATTTAATGTTTCACGAGAACCTTCTAAGAAAACCATTACTTTACCTATTTTGCTTATCATGAGTCAGACTATTTATAAATAGCTTACTTTCAAACCTTTACTGAGCATCAGATATATATCTAAGATGAAGATCCGAGTCATGTTACTTGGGTGCAAATCTTGGGCTGTTTTCATATTTGGTATATTCATCTGTATTAGTTTTCTCATATTCCAAGTATGGAGGACAATAATATCTACCTCATTACGTTATTGTGAGGATGAAAATAGAATGACATTAATAAAAATGTTTGGTATACAAAAGACTCATAAATATTTATTTTTCCTTTCGACTTGCCTTTGCTTTTCTTCCATGCCTACCCCAATAGCTTCCTCTGCCTACCTCAATAGCTAACTGTCACACTTTTAAAGGGCTCAGTCTTGCACCACCATCTTTCTTTGGGCCTTGTATACATCACTTCGGTCTAGTGACCCACACCTTTCCTGGTTCTCTAGGGAAAGCTGTGACTCAGCAAGTAGTTGATAAAGGGAGTAAACAGCTCTATATTCTTCATAACATATTTGCATGTGACATGGACGTTGAGAGAGCTGACAGTTTAATCCAGTGCAATGATACCACGGGGAACAATTATAAGTACTGCAATAGACTGGTAGGATTGATATTTGGAGACAGAGAACCCCACTGGCACTGCACGTGTCAAACTCTGCCTACTAGATATCTGTATATTGACCTCAGGTTTTCCATATTCTTTTATTCTCAGATATATTTCACTTAAGATTTGTACTTTTGAAATGTACTTAATCTGAGGTTGCCACAAGCAAAGATATATAAATGGAAACTCTCTCCACATTGGCACTTTATGTCCAAAAAATAATAATGGGACAATCTGGTTGGAATTTAGGCCACGTATTTTAAACACTAGTATGTTTATTGAACCTGAAAGGAGAGTTATTGCCTGGAGACTCTGGGTAGTATCTGCCATCTACATAAACCTACTTACAGGTAGCTCAGCACAGGAGGGTTTTGGAAATTTACTAAGATTAAAAATAAAAATAGCAAGAAGATTACCCTCTTTAATGTTCCCTGTAATCTGGAGCAGAAATTTGGAGACTTCCTGAATATTAACATTCTTTTAGGTCCTGCTGTAAATTTCAAATATTCACACAAACCTTTGACCCAAACTAAAAACAATAAAAACTACAACAAAAATCTGAGTGTTATTGGTTCTCAGTGAGAAGTTATGAAAAGTCAGTATTTCAGAGGGCATATTCTATTGGAAGAAAATATAGTTTCTTAATTTCTGGTACATGGTTGAGGGCAAATGAGAGGCTACTTTTGTGTATCAGTTACTGATGAGTGAACTACCAAACTTCCATCACTTAGTTGAATTGGAAGAAAAGCCCATTTAAATTAACAGAGAGTTCTCATTATGGAATACTGCACAGGAAATAAAGTCTTTCCATTTATCTATACTACATGGTACCAAAGTAGTTACACTGAACTTGTTATAACGAAGAGATGTCTGGTTTATATTAGCAATGTAATTTACATGAAATAATTCAATTATGTTCTAAGAGACAGTTTGTTTGTTAAGCAGGTTAAAACTTTCTTTTCTTGGACAAATCCAAGCCACACAAGGTACATTTAGGATATAAGACCCCTTGCCTCATTTGCCTTCTTCAAAATAGAGGATGTTGCAGCCTGGCAGCAAATTTTGATGGTGCACAAGAGAGAATGAGCAGGAAACTGCTTCCTCCTCAACGGGCTACCAGTTTTTATTCAGGTGCCCATAGTGCCTAACTGAAATCTCTAGTGACGAGGTTAGGGTCATAAGGACGGCAGTGAAGATGAGTGGAACAGCAGCACTCCTCCTGCCCTGCTCACAGTAGTGCCTGATCTAAGCGGCCTTAAGCGTCAACATGGAAATGAGCGGGAGGTGAGCACTCCCCTTGCCCAGCTCCCGACATAAGAGAGAGCAGGGGCTGTGCCACAGCTTTCTCCCTACCCTGCTACCAGTGGAGAGAGAGGAGAGGGATACAGCAAACTGGAACACAGAAAGTTGTGCAAGGGCCAAGCAGAGGCTGACAATACATAGGACTGGGCTCAGCCATGGGCTGTCTCTGTCTGAGGGTGCCACAGCAATGGCAGAGCAAAATAGAGACAAATAGGATAAGGAGATATGGGCGGGCCACACAAGGGACATACAGAAAGTTGCTGGCTGAAGACCAGCCCCAGAATCAATATACAAAGGCCAACATCTGCCCCACTCCCAGCACTCATTCAAATGCAGATTTGGTGGGGTTACCCAGCAGATTTAGGGTCTAATTTGGGGACTACTATAGAACTGAGGGTACAGTAGGAATTTTATTGGTATTTATTTTTTGTTGTTTAGGTTTTTTTTTTAGTTTTTGTTTTTGTTTGGTGTTTTTCTATTTACTCAGCTATATTCCTTGATTTTTGTATGTTCTCATGTGAGTAAACATTATCTCTTGTCGTTGTGGTTCGTTTCAATGTTCTTTTACTTTCTCCTTTATTCTTTCTCTCCTGTCCTCTTCTCTAGTTTCCCAAAGCTCGGGTGGTCATCTTTTGTCCTTTTGCCTTGCTTCTACTATATTTCTCTTTATTTATCTCTATATTTTTCCCCTATTCTTCTTACCTCCCCCAAGTAAATTCACTCTACTAAGGGGAAACTCATAGCATACAAGTTTCTGCTTTATGCTGCATTTTGTTAAACAACTATAGATCTTGCTCTTTAGGTTAAAGATAGCAAGTTAATAGTATCATAGTTTGTTAATTGCTAGGCTGTGCTTTATGCTATTGTTATTGCTAATCATACTACATTAGTCATCATGTCATGCCTGTGGAAATCAGATGTTCTCCTTTGTATGACAACACCGTGATTTCTTGGGTTATAATCATCACCATCGTCCATTAGCAAAGGACTGGTTGCTGGGCCATATAGATAACAACTTCTCATCCTAATAAATTGGGTAGGTAGTACCTTGGGACAGAAACAAAGCCAGCTACACCTAGAGGATATCTTTGAGGGATAAATATTTCCTAGGGAAGCCTCCACACTAGCGATAAAGCTACCTACCATAAGCAATTTATAAACATCAACACAGAAAATAAGTTAAAATTAAAAAATAAAAAATAGCAACTTGCAGAAGAAAATGCAACTCCAGACCCACCAGGCCACCTAGGATAAGTTCAAGGGACAATGAGATATAGGAAGTCCAAAATCACCCAATTGAATTTTCTGAAATGGTAAAGCAGAAGTAAAACAAAACAAAACAGAACAAAGCAGAACAAAACAAAACAAAATAACCAGATGAATGAGCTTATAGATAAAATCAGATCAGACACAATCTCTCAGGTAAAAAAAAAGAGATGATGATAAAAATGAAGTACTTGCTCAGTGACTCTAGAGAAGACACAGAAAAAAAAACAGAACAGCTTAGGAAAATGATGGAAACCATGAATTCACAACATAGAAAAGAAATGGGATGCATGAAATACATTCAAAGAGATATCCAGGAGATTATGAATTTCATTGAAAGTATATCCACTCTAATGAACAAAGATGAGGACACAATATCAGATCTAGAAGACAGATTTATACTTAGCAACCATGAAAAGAAAGATTTCTTAAAAACAGCAAGGGAGGGCCAGAGATATAGCTCAGTGGCACAGTGCCTGCCTGGCAAGTGTGAGGTACTGAGTTTAATTCTGGGTACTAAAAAGGAATAGTAAGGGATCATGAAAAATAAGTCCAACTGTTTCAACATGATGCAAAAAAGAACAACAAGATTGACTGAAGTCAATGAAGAAGCAAGAGACAGCCAAATGACATAAAATCCTATTCATAGAAGTAATGGCAGAAAATTTCCCAAGCATGGATAAAGAATATTTGACATACAAATAAGTGAGGCATATAGGACTCCAATTAGTAGTAAGCAAAATAATTCTATGCCAAGGCATTTAATAATCAAGATCCCACAAATTCAGCACAAGAATAAAATATTAAATGCTGCTATAAAAAATATAAATCACCTATAAAGGAAAGCCAATCACTATCACAGCATACTTCTTAACACAAACTTTTAAGTCAAGGAGAGCGTGGAGTGAAGTGTTTCAAATCCTAAAAGAAAACAATTTCCAACCCAGATTGATGTATCCTGCAAAACACTCTTTTAAGATCAGTAGAGAAATAAGATATTTCCACGACAAAGAACTGAAGAAATTCATGACCACCAAGATAGCTTTCCAAAATGGTCTGAAGAATATTTTAGAAAGAGATAAAGAAGAGTATAATCTCAAAAGCATCAATAGAAAGAATCTACAAGGAAAGACAAGCAATTAAATAGTGAGGAATACAGGGAGCCAACAACAGGAAAATAAAATGATAAGGATAAGTCAATATACATCAGTTATAATCATCAATGTAAATAGTTTCAATTCACCAATCAAAAGAAACAGAGTAGCAGTATGAATCAAAAAACAAGATCTAACAAAATGTTGCACACAGGAAACACATTTAACTCAAAAGGAAATTCATAGGCTGAAAGTAAAAGGATGGAAAACAATACTTCATGTGACAGGAACCCAGAAAAAAGCAGGGATATCTATTCTATTTTTACAGTGTGAGCTTCAAGCCATGACTGATCAAAAGAGACAAGGTCACTACATGCTAAGGGAAAACTCCAAGTGGAAGAGAAAAACAGTCATAAATATATATGCACCAAAAACTAATGCTCCCAACTATATAATACAAATAATAAAGGACATGAAAAATTAAATAAGCACTAACATAATTTTAATTGGAGACTTCAATACACCACTGTCATAAACAGACCAATCAACTGGACAAAAAGCCACCAAAAAAATTTCAGAACTGCAATGAATCTGTGAACAAATGGACTTACTACGTCTACAGAGTGTGCCATCCTACAATATCAGAACATATATTCTTCTCAGGAGCATGTAGGACATTCTCTAAAATAGATCACATATTAACTCATAGAACATGCTTAGGTAAATGCAAAGGAATTGAAATTATTGGGCCATAGTGTAATAAAATTAGAAATTAATAGCAAAAGAAACCACAAAAAGTACATAAATGAAAATTAAACAAAAACTCCTGAACAACCAATGGATCACAGCTGAAATTAAGGCAGAAATTAGTAAATTTCTACAATTAAATGATAATACCGAATCAGCATACTGGAACTTATGGGACACAATGAAAGTAGTACTATAACGAAAATTGATAGTGGTGAACTTCAACATCAGAAAAACAGGGCAAGCTCAAATCAACAACCTAAGGTTGAACCTCAAACTTCTGGAAGTACAACAAGTTAAGCCCAAAGCTCATACAAGAGAGGAAATTATAAGTATCAGAGCAGAAATTAATGCAATGGAAACCAAGAAACAATACAAAGAATCAGTAAATTAAAGAACTGTTTCCTTGAAAGATTAAAAAAAAATTGACAAACCCTTAGTCAAACTTATCCAATAAAGAAAGACAAGACTCAAATCCATTCAACTAGGAATGAAAAGGGTGAAATAAGAACAGATCCTGCAGAAATTCAGAAGATCATCAATACCTACTTTGAGAAATTTCATTCTAATAAGACAGAAAACACAGAAGAAATGCACAGATTCCTAGATACATACTAATTACCCAGGTTGAATCAAGAAGATATAAAAATTCTAAATAACAAATTGAAGATGTTATTAAAAGCCTACCAGCAAAGAAAAGTTCAAGACTTGATGGTTCACTGTTGAATGCTACAAGAAATTCAGAGAAGACCTAATGCTGCTACTTCTCAAACTTGTTAGTAAAATTGAAAGGGAACCAGTACTCTCAAATTTAGTCCTGGAAGCAAGCATTACCCTGATAACCAAACGAAGGAAGAACCCAACTGAAAAAGAGAACTATAGACCAATCTCCTTAATGAACACGGATGTAAAAATCCTCAATACAATACTAGCAAGCAGAATGCAATAAATCATCAACAAGGTTATACACCATGACCAAGTAGGATTCAACACAGGGATGCAGGGATGGTTCAAAATATGCAAATCAGTAATAATGTAACATATCAACAGAGCTAAGGACAAAAATGACATGATCATTTCAATAGATGCAAAAAAGTATTTGACAAAGTCCAACACTCATTGATGATAAAAACCATACATAAAATTAGAATAGTTTTTTTTAAAATCTCAATCTGATATAAACCATTTATGACAAACCAATAGACAACATCATACTAAATGGTCGAAAAAGGAAAACTTTCAATTTAAAATCAGGAACAAGTCAAAGATGTGCACTATTACCACTCCTATTTACTACAGGTCTGGAAACATTAGCCAGAGAAATTTGGCAAGAGAAAGAAATAAAAGGAATAAAGATAGGAGAGGAAGAAGGTAAATTATTCTTTGCAGATGACATGACACTCTACATAGAGACCAAAAATTCCACCAAAAGACTTCTAGAACTAATAACCAAATTCTGTCATGAAGCTGGATACAAAAATCAATACTCAATACTCAAAAATTGGTAACATTCACGTATATTAAAAATAAACTCAGTGAAAGATATGTTACATAACCTATACCTTTCATTATAGTATTAAAAAAAGAAATACTTAGGAGTCAATCTAACAAAGGAAGTATAAGACATATACATTGAAAAGTACAGTGCTCTGAAAAAGGAGATCAAAGAGGATATCAGAAAACGGAAAGATATCTCTTGCTCTTGGGTAGGAAGAAACAAAATACTGAAAATGGCTATACTCCCAAAACTGTTATACAGATGTAATGCAATTTCAATACGAAACCATTAGTATACCTCACAAAACTAGAGAAAACATTTCCACAATTGATTTGGAACCAAAAGAGACCTAGAATAGCAAAATCAATTCTTGGCAACAAAGGAAAGTCAGGGGCTATCATAATTCTTTACTTGAAACTATATTACAGAGCTACTGTGATAAAGACAGCATGGTACTGACAGAAAAACAGAACCTAAGGATCAATGGAACAGATTAGAAGATGCAGAAGTGACTCCAAATGCATTCAGCCACCTGATCTTTGACAAAGGGGGTAAACATGTTCACTGGAAGAAAGATAGCTTCTTTAAAAAATGGTGTTGGAAAAACTGGATTTCCACATGTCAAAGACTAAAACTAGACCCATGTTTATCACCAGGCACTAAACTAAAATAAAAATGAATCTAAGATCTAAATAGTAAATGGAAACACTAAGTCTGCTGGAATGTAAAATATGTAGAACTCTTGAAGGCATAGGTGAAGACAAATAGTTTTTTCACAAAACCCCAATCACATGGGGATTATTACAAAGATTAAAAAAAAAAGCTTTTGTATAGCAAAATAAATCACCAACAGATTAAAAAGAAAATCCACTTACTGGCAAAAAATTTGCTAGTTGTTCTTCAAAGGACTAATACCTAGAACACATAATGAACTGAAAATATTGCTCCCCCCAAATTTAGAGACCCAATCCAAAATGGGCTTCTGAGATGAATATACAGTTCACAGACGAAGAAGTACAAATGTAAAATAAATATATGAAACAATGTTCACCATCACTGGTCATTTAAGAAATACAAATTAAAACAATCCTGAGAGTCTGTCTCATTCCAGAAAGAATGGCTATTATCAATAAATCAACCAATAACAAATGCTGGTTGGGCTGTGGGGAAAAAGGAACCTTTCTCTACTGTTGGTGAGAGTGTATGCTCATGCAACCATTGTGGAAGTAAGTGTGGATATTCCTCAAAAAACTAGGACTAGATCCTTTTCGCCCAGTTATTCCTCTTCTTGGTATCTTCCTGAAAGAATTAAAGACATCGTACTACAGGGATATATGCACACCCATTTTTACACCAGTACAGTTTGTAATAGCTCAATTTTGGAAACAGTCCAAATGTCCATCAACCAATGAATGGATAAATATGTGGTTATTTTTTTATACAGTGGAGTACTATTCATCCATAAAGGATAAACTTCAGACATTTCTAGGTAAATGGGTACACCTTGAGACCACATTGTTGAATGAAATCAGTTGGACACACGTGTAAATATCACATTGTTTCTCTGGTGTGAGAAACTGAAAGTGTAAATAACAACAAAATGTACAATGTTAATGTAACGTGAAATGTGAAGAAAATGTTCAAATGGGAAAGGGGAACTAGGGATGAGGGAGGATAAAAGGAATGAAGGGAAAAGAAAAATAGTGAAAAAAGAAAGGAAAAATGGAAACTAAGCTTTTTAAATAAGGGGGCGGGGACAAGGGTGTAAGCATAGGGAGGGGAATGGGAATAAAAGAGGAATCAAGATATATCATATACAGATATAAGTTCCCTATGATGAATGTGATAATTATGTATATCTAAATTTTACCA